>MIQA02000516.1:0-26135 GCA_001887855.2 Sclerospora graminicola | reverse complement strand
TGAGAGGACGATCGAATATTGTGCAAGTGTATGAGTGTGACGGACATTAAAGAGACGCTTTGAAGGACACTTTAAGGATGCACAACCAAAACGCATGGGCGCTCCACTTTGCAAACAGCGACAAGGACGATGAAAATTTGATAAAGTTTCAATCTAGTACGCAAACAGATGGGTCCAGTGTTTGGATGAAGAGGGCGCAATGCCAGATCATTTATGAAGCCAAAGGAAAACCGGAGTTTGCTGCATCATTTTGCTATTAGCGTTTAAGCAAACACACTATTTTCATTTTGCTACAGATTCTTTACGTTTGGCGCCAGTATTCTCGCTGTGCATTTGCCAACGCTTACTAAACTCTGTCACCAGTTTTTTTTATTCCTAAACAAGCTAGGGAGACACAAAAAAACTTAGACGAATAGCTCATTGAATCAGACTATCGTAGTTACATTAATGAGCAACTTGTTTCTCTGCAGCTTCAAGTAGATCCGTTTAGGTCACGTCGCAAGCATTCGCCTCACGACTTTTGAAGGTAATGTAATTGAAATATAATAAACACAATATAGTCAATATTGTGTTTCTATTCTCAACCGCAGCAGATATTGACTTGTTAATGCGCAAGTTACCGAATTGGCGTGAGAGTTACGTCGACACGATTCGATCCCCCGCAGGAAGCGGCACCGAGCCTCGTTTTGACTGTGTATTAGTCAAGTCGGATGGTGATGAAATTGTAGAAGTTTATCGCTATGAACTGCCGGGTAATCCAATGGTTGGAGAGGGTAAGCCTGAAAATCAAAACATTGCACTGCCTTTCACGCGTGGCGAGTACCTACAAACGATTGATATGAATCAGGAGCATTACTTTGAAGAAGCACTCAAGATTCCCAATTCCTTGGCCACTGCCACAATGAATGGACAGAATGTCACGATTATTGGGATGAAGGAACACGTTTTCACGGTTCTAGCATCGTCTCTGGCTCATTTCATGACGTAGCAAGAGCTAGAGGAGCAGTGAGTCGGCGCTGTGTATTTTCTCTGGCGTGTATGCTGTGCTAGCCATCAATGCAATTCCATCTGTACATTCGTTCCTCCACAGATTCCCTTCAAGCTCTTCTGCCAGCATGTATAACTCACCGGCTTCCCGCTGCGTCTCATTTGCGTTGATGTAAGACATAACATTGTTTACGTTCAGATGGTGTAATATCTTGCGAGTTCTCTCACTTGACTGCGACATAACTGCACAAAGCTTTCGTTTATTGGTGCTTTTCTTTTCGACTTCTTTGTTGATGTCTTTAGTCATTGGGTCATGATACTGGCACAAGTCAATAATCGAGGGATACGCTCAGAGCTGCTTGTTGCTGTTTCATACTGAAAGTAAAGTACAGAATCACTGGAACAAACGTAGAAGGAGCTATCGTACTCTCCATCACCACTTTGATGCCGAAAGTTCATGTAAACATCACGAAATGCTTCCTGCCACGGGTTGGAATCCACGCGACCATTTTTTATATTAAGCTCGTCAATTGAAAAGAGTACTGTTTCATTGTAATAGGGCGAGACGACCGAAAATGACTTCATTGCGGCAATAGAGTCAATACTTGGGATCTTCATGTGCAGAGAGTTCAAGAAGAAACTCATGCGGTGTTGAGCTTCATGGCACCGAGGCAGCGCATCCGCCGCATTCAACGTCAGCAAGAAGAAGAGCCGTGTCGAGAGCGACATGACACTCTCGTTCGAGCTCGGAGACGTCATGCGCGTATGCGAGTTCGAGTCACGCTGGCTAATACGATCCACAAAGATCGACAACAATTGTTCCTTTTGATAGGTGAAATCAGACGTCATGTTTGCAAACGCCGATTTACGCAGCGTTTCCGCCATCCACTCTTCTTCCAGCATTAGTTCATTACTCTTTAAAAGAGCGTCTACGCGCTGCACAACGACCAACACTTGTTCGTGTGGGAAGCCAAACGTGTTGCCCGGAGGTACAAAGGTTGGCTCCGGTAAATCCAAAATGCTCGCCAGCAAATCAACGACGTTCTCACGCACCAACCGAATGTGCGTGAGGCTCACGACCCCGCTTACCCTACCTCCAGTGAGAATCTGGTGAAACACACCAATGATTTCCGAGTCTTCAGCGCCCAAAAGCTGTCGCAAGATTTGGAATAAAATGTCGACACAATTGTTGGCACAGCCTAGCACATCGGCCTTTTTGAGCTCTTTCAAGAGTTGTGCATCGCTCATGCATTTTGTTTTCGCATTTGCCGCAATGCCGGCGGCTGTTTGGGCCTTCCCGGCAATCAAAAACACCGTCTCTTCAAGGACACGAATGTCCGAAATTTGGTATTGCAGCACCGCAGTCTCTCGGTCATCCAGCAAATCTGAGAGGCGAAAGCTGCTTATAATCTCTTTCCATACGACGGCAAAACGCAAGCGGCTGTTTGCATCAGGAGCAACAGAGCTCGAGGAGAGCGGGTTGCTGTTAAATACGAGCTGGCCACGAGCCGCGGCCGATACCACTTTCTCGTCTAAAAGCTTTGGGGCTTGGTACAGACGCGTAACAAATTACTTCATGCGGGCGGAATGGCCAATTTTGAGGTGCAACCCAATCCAGACGCCCACAATGGCTTGAGCAATGGCAAGCCAGATCTGCGAGTCGTAAATGTATACGAGAATAACAGGGGCCTACATTCCAGCGAGGAATGCGAGATTGTGATTCGACTCGATAATGCCATTTTCCAGCTGAGCAGCCGACACATCGACGTGGAAAATCTCGACACTGGGTCCGATAAGAGGTTTGACCATGAGTTGCAGGTATGCTGTCCACATATGGTCGAATCCAGGCGCAAAGTACCAACTTTCTTAACTAAATAAAGTTGGTCCGACTTTTACGGTACTGTAGTGTCTGTCAGTCTACCATGAGAAATGCCAAGTCAGAGTTATTGTAGCTGCTATCTTGCCAAAGTAGGGTGCTTTAGATTGTACATGTTTGGGGGACCCTCATTTGAACATTATTTACAAACAGCACCCTATTCTGACGTTTGAGTCCTAGTTTGGCAACAAACCTGAAAAAGTACCCTATTTTGGCAAAAGTCCTTTGATAAGCACCAATTCTCGGCATTTGTTGATGATTCCACCATATTCTTGCAGAGAGCAGAACACATGGGCAAAGCTTTAGACCGAAACGAGATACCGCACACCCCTGTTTCCGAACATCCCTTAATTAGTCTGTGTTCATGAATAGTCTGGCACAGACTATTTAAGGTAGCACGACTCAAAACTCAGAGGGAGTAGATATATGAAATAATATACATCTCAAGAGTCAGCCGCTTTACCGGAGCCTCTTTATGCTTTCACTAATCCTAATCTCGTTTAGGAGAACGACTTATCTCGTGCAGGAGAATGTCATGCTGCATTAAACCTGCCTGCTCGCCTACGTCATCTCCGTCGCGGCAACTTGGTGAGGCTACCGTCCTATCCTCACTAACGTCACTCTTCGTAACATCATCACTATTGGCCTCTCCATGAACAATCCAGCGCGAGACCAAGCCTCCCGTTGCCATCACTGTCGTTGTGACCAGTAGCAGCGCTTCAAGATGAGGTGGAGGGCCCATGAGAAAACCATTAACAAATTGCGCTGTGATGGCAGCAACTCGGTTGGAGCAATTCACCACCGAGATACCCGTCGTACGTAGCTCCTGAGGAAAGCTTGCTGTCGACAAGACGCCAAACTTGAGAGGCAAAAAGTGCCCATGTTAGATGTGGTGACTACTTTTTGCTGACAAAGTTTAATCGTACCCCGTTCCAGGCTGCTGTCGTACATGCGTTGAAAAGGCACGAAACCAACACGACGATAGTATTGGACCCTTCCACATTGAATGCAAACAGCAGCGCACAGAGGCTCGACATGTAGAGAGCGCCGGATAACAGGCGCTGGTGACCAATAATATCAATCAAGTACAAACTACACGACGAAGTTAGTGAATCGTATGGGCAATTAATTCCTCGAATTTTGATTTACCTCACGATGTTGCCCGGTAAATTAGCACCAGCAAACAAAAATGCGTTTTCGAAGGGATTTGAAAGACCAGCACTATCAAATAACTTGGTAATCCACGTTGATAGACCGTACGAGCCAAAACTTAGAGAGAAGCCAGACAACATCAATAGCAGGGTCGGCCATGTATTTGGTCGCTCAAACAGACGTGCGACGACTCGCAAACTGTCCCAAGTACAATCGACATTATGCATCATAGTAGAATTATCATCGGCAGGAGTCTCTGGCGTTTCTTGCAACGCCAATTGAGACCCCGTCTCCAAGTTTTGCACTGTCTTCGCACCTTTTTCATTGCTCGTTTCCTCAGTACCAGAAAATTTAATGTGAATGTAACGTCCACTTTGGTGCACAGTGTGAATATACTGCAACACTGACGTCGCTCCCTGTGCATCGCCTTTACTTGCTAAAAAGTGGGGGCTCTCTGGAACGTACCACCATGTGAACATAAAGCATGTAAACGAGGGGAGCCCAACAACAGCGGCAAACCAACGCCACGATAAATGCAGTATCCGTTCCCCAGTATCGTACTTGCCCAGCATGATCCACGCTGTGCCGGCTGTCAACACAGCGCCCACCATCCAGAAGGAACACAAAATTGTCACATATCGACCTCGTGCTGAAACCTCAACATGTTCCAGACAAAGAGCAAAAAGTGACGCCACAACTCCACCCACCCCTACACCCGCCAAAGCTCGGAAAAATATAAGCCACGAGACATTGGGAGAGAGTGCCGATAGGAAAGCCGCAATTGCATTAATAGCCAAAGTCGTCAGGAGAATAGGTTTACGACCGTAGATGTCTCCAGCAATACCACTCACTATGCCTCCTAGTAACATGCCAGCAAAGACAGCAGCAGTCAGCAAACCTGTCCAAAAAAAAGCACAATAGCTAGTTGTTAGCACTATTTTTTCAGATTTTTTCGTAACATTTTTCCCCGTACTTGACTCCCATGGATTCATCACCCCTTCGGAATCTTCATAAACGGTTAAAATGTAGCCAATTGCGAGAATCTCCACTGCATCAGCCACATTGCCAAAACCTAAAATGCTACGTCTACATCTTAGTGCATTTTTTCGTCTAAATAGAAATAATAACTCTAATAACGTACGTGACAACGCGATGCTGATGAAACCCGCAGCCGATGCGCTCCATCTCGTCATGTACAGCCTGTTTAAGTGCTTTGACGTCATCTACAAGCACCAAGTGCTCATCAGGAGATCCCCACGTCTTGACAGGCGCAGCTCCTTGCGGCATCTTATTTAGAAATATGAAAGCTAAATCTGAGAATTTCTCTACTTTTGAACGAATCTGAGTCGTACCGTTTTTTACAGCGCTCCTCTTCCTCTCATTCGTAAGTGATAAGAATCAGGGACGGACGTTGTCATCATCGCCGACATCACTTGTTGTTGTCCCTACACATCTTCGTTACTTTCCGCGCTCTCTTTCTATTGCGCTGCGGTATCCTCTCTCTGTACCTACTTGTTTTGTGTCGTAACTCTTTCTATAGCGCAAGTAATCATTGAGAGACCATGCACGCTTGGCGTTCACTGTCTCGCAGCATTTTAGTCTTCACGAATGTGCTTTTCTTGCTGCTCGGCTCCGTTCTCGTATCTATTGGAGGTAGGTATCGTTGTTTTTTTCTGTATTATCATACATAGCTTCAAAAGAATTGACTCGACGACGACTGGATTACTAATTCGATCTATCTGTTGGTATTAATGTAGGCTATCTGTCGTCCCTGCCAGCACTTGCAGAGTTCTCGGATGGTGGCGTGGCCTCTTCTGTTATCATGTGTGGCTCACTTATCATTCTGATTGCAGTTCTTGGCTGCTGTGGTGCTCAATGGGAGAGCAAAGTATTTTTGTTCCCGTACGCGATCTTGGTGCTCGTTTCGGTGGTTGCACAGCTTTCGCTAGCTGGATTTTTGACCCATGTACACAGCTCATTAGTAGAAGTAGCCAAACATAACTTTGATCTGTCAGTACTGGCGCCAGCAGACCAGGAAACACTGCGTTGGATTAACAGGAGATTTAAATACGTGTATTACGGTTGCGGCTTGGATGTGGACATTGGTCTTACGAGCACCCACAGTCGACCGCTTGTTGCTTCGTGTTCAAACCCAAAATTTGACTGGTTTGCGTCTTTTGTAGAGGAGAATTGTCCCATTGGACCCAAGCAGTTGAAAGCGGGTAGTAACTTTCTCAAGTGTGCAGGGCCAAGTTTCTCGTTAAGCAACGCCATGACAGAGCACACAATGTTGTGTGCGTGCGAGACGCGTATGATCTCGTGGGTCAACGATCAATCGCTGCTTGTGGCCGTATTCGTGTTTGTCGTTGTGTCGTTGGAGATTATGCTAGTGGCGCTATCGTGCTACATCATGCATTCGCGCCGCCACCGTCGCTTTGGGTACCAGGAAATCACTATGCCAGTGCGGCAGCAGCCATACAACCCACACCCACGGAATTACTTCGGCCAGCAAATTGGGCAGCGCCAGCCACTTAACTCGCAGCCAACATACTCGTCGTATGGGCCCACGGGAGGAGAAACCCCCGCTATTGCGAAAATTAGCAAATCTACCTACTAGGAAATTGGACTATATATGGAATTAGTCAAGGGTGCAAGACAAAGTCAATAAATTTACTCCAAAGTACACGAATTGATTGAGAATAATTGTAGTCAATCGGAAAATTCGCATCCAGGACACACCTTATTTTTTTGCTTGTAATCAACTGTGTGCAGTACTGCTGTGTCACGAAGACTGAAAGACTTCACCACCACCACTTCTTTGAAACTGATTCAAGAATGTTCCAAGCAATCAACTGACGATGTCTAGTCAGTTCAGAATGATTGTGGACTCACTCCTCTCGGAACGTACTCCGCATTATGACAATGGAATTTGAAGTTACTTTTGCTGTTGAAGGGCTAGGTAAAACTGCGTGGACCACAAAAAAACACTTATTAACCTACTTCAGTTAAATTTTCTCCGAATAATATCCGATGTCATTTCTGCAAATGCTAAAAATGAATTGTGTTACGATAAAGTACGAAATGCCTTACAAACATCTCCTTGGTATTTCCGTTTTGTGCCTCATTTAACTAGGTAGCTTCAGATATATAAGTTACTATAAAAATAGGAGCGTGCCACACCGCGACACTCCTAGTGATCCGAGAGGTATCTCTACTCACGCTGTAGAACTTCTTCTCGTATCGGACGTCTGCTTTAACGTGTCAGACAACTATTAAGGTCTAGCACACCGGTACCAAGCAAATGGTATACTTTACCATTGCAACTCAGTAGTACTTAAGTATATCAACTAGTACCTGTACTTTGACAATGTGATCAATCCGTTTGTGACGCACGTTAGCGACTATCTTGTTGGAATTTTGGATGATGTTACATGAAGTGAAAACTGACGTTAAATTCCTGCTATCGAGATTATCGTGGTTTCTATGCATGTTGTGAATTTTAGGTTAAGTGGAATTTTAGCTAAAACTGCACTTAAAATTTACATAATATATACTTTCATTTTTGTCGAGTAAACAGAACGTCTAGCATACACGTCCTGAGCACTTCCCCGCGTCCGACACTTACCCGGCCGGACATTTCGAGTGAAGAGAACACGCACAGCACACGCAGATAGCCTATACTAACCGATAGGACAACACATTGTGGCAAACAAGGTTATAAACGCATTAACTGGTGTTTATTACTGTTACGTCTAGCTGCAAGCGATTACGTGGACATCTACATTTGCCAACAGGTTATGAGCCCAAGTTACGGGGTTCAGGACCAGTTTTGCTAAGTTTTCGAAGTTTACTTAAGTTTTCGTGCAAAGTACGATTTTTGGTGGAAGTCCCCTATACCAAAGGGAGACATTGGATTATCTCGTTTTCGCATATTTTGTTTCTCGTCTGTGGTTACAGATCTTGATTGAGTGGAAATATGGCTGACGAAGACGTGGATGTAGCGGCCATGTTGGCATACATAAAACGTTTGGAGACGAAAATTGAGGCCATGGAAGATGCAAAATCAGAAGACTGCGCATCAATTATTTCGCCAAAGTCTAAAAGTTCAGAACAAGGCAGCATATTTAAAGAAGCTGTAAAGAACAATGGCCCGTTTGGAAAGCGGATGACAGTGGAAGACTTAGGTGGCGATAATGGAATTGAACGTGGTGCGCAGTGGCAGGCGCCGGGCGGAAACGGACCGCGAGTATATGAAAACCAAGAAAGGCAGAATATACACCGAAGTGGGAATATGAAGATTCCCAAATTAACGATCAAAAACTTCACAGGTGAAGAGATTTATCCTGGTTTGGGTGCAGGTTTCAGGCAATGGGCCTACCTATTTATTGAAGCAGTGGATGTGGCACAACTTTCGTCTGGATTTGTGTGGACAGAACGTTTGAAAGTTAACAAGTTAAGTGAACATTTGGAGGGCGTAGCTGCCAGTTACTTTCAAGCCAACATAATGACGTGGTGGCAAATATCACAGGAGCTTTACTATGTTTTGGATCAACTTTATCACGCTTTTAAAGTAAACATTACGCATCAGCAAGCTGCGGTACTTTTCGCGCAAGAAAAAGATGCTAGGAGATCATGGACCCAGCATTTTTTATACCTAGTGGCATTGGCACGAGAAAGTGGGTCACACGAGCGCCTTATCGTGGAAAACATTGTTAAGTATGCAGCTCCTGAATTGAAAATGGGGTTGATGATTAGATACAATCCACAGCGTATGGACTATATACTGCATGCGCAAGAACTGATCGCATGGGCGCAGGAGTTGGAAGATGGCGCAGTCAAGACAAAAAAGCAAACAAGAAGCATGGTAAATTTTGTTGATGAGCGGAAGAAAAAACGTACGTGTTTCTCGTGTGGAATGGAAGGCCACACGCAAAAGTACTGCCGAAAAGGAAATCGGAAACCGCAGGGCAAGAATTTCGAGCGCAAGCCAAGATCGAGGGCAGATGAAAGTGGCGAAAAGAATTTTGTATTGTCGACGCTCGAAAGTGGAAGAAGATTACAAGAAACGCCTAAAAAAGACATATTGGAAGATAAAGAATTGTGGATTATCGATAGCAGTGCGAGTCGACACCTGGTATCAAGCGAAGATTTTCTCGAAGATGCAATTGACTGTGGAGAAAACGAAGATTTGTTGCTGCCTGATGGAGCGAAGTTGAGAGTGACCAAAGTCGGAAAAGTACGATTGAAAAGCAAGTTTGCGACGATTTTACTCACGGAAGCCTATTACGCGCCAAAATTGGCGAAGAATCTAATTTCTTTGGGCAACCTTAAGGAGAAGGGATGTACACTGAAAGACACAGGGAAAACGATGACGATGATGCATGGAGATAGTGTGTTATTTGATGTTGATGTTACTGGGTGCGTATTCACAGCAAAGTTGAGCTTGAAGAAAGAATTAAGTGTGACTGAAAATTTCTCGAATATGATCATGACGACTATGGAGAGTGACGGATGTGATGACCCACAAGAAGGGTCATTACATCACTTCCATTTACGATTGGGACATTTGGCTTATGACACTGTGGAACGACTGGCAAAAGACCCGGCATCGGGCATAAGGCTAACTGACAGGCGCAGACCAAACTGTCTGACCTGCGCCGAAGGAAAAGGTACCCGCACGAAGCAGCCCAAGCAAGATAGTGGGCAGATCGCACCGATTGACAGAATCGGTGGTGTAATCTGCAGTGATCTAAAGGGACCGATTACTCCTAGAGATCGACGTGGGAATAAGTACCTGGTTGTTTTTGTTGACCATTTTTCTAACTACGTTCGCGTTTTTCCCGCAAAGACAAAGGATCAAGCCGCGAAAAAATTTGAACATTTCTTGTCATGGTTTGAAAATGAATTTAATTGCCGGATTCACGTTTTACGTACCGATGGAGGTGGAGAATACAGGAATGTGGATTTGTTTTGTAAAAAGACTGGTGTCAGAAGACAAATTACTGAAGCAGGGAATCCTGCCTCGAATGGCAAAGCGGAGCGCATGAATAGGACAATCTTCAACATGATACGTTGCATGATTTTTGGATCTGGTGTGCCTCTCACGTTTTGGTCAGAAGCGGCGGAATACGCCAGTTATATTCTAAATCGCAGCCCGACGCGTGCAAATATACGGAAGATGTCTCCGATTGAAGTCCTTACGAAGAAGAAGGCAAACATATCTGACATAGTGATTTTCGGTTCGCCATGCATGGTTTGGCGAGACGCCAGAAACAAGTCACTAGGAAAGCACGCGGAAAAGGCTCTAATACTTGGAAAGAGCGATGAAACTAAAGGTTACAAGGTGCTGCTCTTGAAGGACAGGGTTGTGACGACTACGAGACATGTTTATCACGTGGAGACCTTAGGAGAGAAGGAGAATGAAAAGTTGTTACGTATGGTTAATGACGATGTGGAGATAAGTCACGACAACAGTGGAGAAAATTCACTTTCGAAGGAGAATACAACAAAAAATCGCGACAAGAAATACAAACAAACGCTACCGCCAAGAAAGTCGGTGAGAAAAATAAAGAAGACGCAGAGATTGATTGAGTACGAAGAGGATGAAAAACAGCGCAGGGAAATTGAAGATGAAGTTTCGAATGATGAAGAAGTAAATGGAGTAAACGAAGAAAATTCGTTTTTTTGCTTTTGCGGTGTGTAACGTCGACAATCCGGACAGTGGGAAAATCGCTGGAACGCCGGACCCCAAAAGTTACTTTGAAGCCCATAAGGGGGGGGCAATCTGAGAAGTGGGCAGTCGCCGAGAAGACAGAATTAAAAGCCCTAGAAGACTTGAAGACATGGGAAGTGATGAAACGAAAAGATGGGATAAAAACTTTACCCACCAAATGGGTTTACAAGACGAAACTCAAGAATGATGGCACTGTTGAAAGATACAAGGCTCGCTTAGTGGCACGTGGAGACAAACAGGTGTATGGCGAAAATTATTTTTTTACTTTCTCGACGGTTATGGAGATAAATAATATGAAAGCCATATTAATACTGTCGATTGTGTGGAATGTGCCGGCAAGGCATGGGGATGTCCCGAGCGCCTACCCGAAGGCAAGTACTGAACAAGATTACGACATTTATCTACAAGTACCTCAAGGCATGGAAATTTCGAATGACACACTGGAAAAGTTGGGAGCTACAAATGCTAAAGAGCTAATGCTCAAACTGAAGCGAAATCTTTACGGCCTTAAACAGGCAGGACGTTTATGGTACGAGCTATTGTGCGACACTTTGGTGAAGATGAATTTCTCTCAGTGTTTAACGGACACATGTATTTTTGTGAAGATTGATGAAAAAGGCACGATTGTGGTTGGAGTTTACGTTGATGACTTATTGGTAACAGCTACGAAGACTCATTTAGTGGATGACTTTTTCGAAAAAATGCAAGGTTTGGAACTAAAAGATTTGGGCAATGTGGAGAAATTTCTCGGTATGCGAATTACGGGTGACCCAACGAACGGATAAACCATTGATCAGGAGAGCACCATCGTGGAGATGCTGGACAAGCATGGTTTGAAGGAGGCGAATGTGGTAAAAACGCATATATCAAGTTTGGAAGAATATGAAGAACTGAATGAAAAATTACCGATTGATTCTCGTGGAAAAGGGCCCACGGTGAAAGATTTTCAGTCCCTTGTGGGAAGTTTGTTATGGATATCACGAATTTCTCGCCCGGATATATCGTTTGCGGTGCACCGTGCCACAAGGCACACGCATGCACCAAGTCTGAGCGATTTCAAGATTGCTAAACGAATTGCAAGATACTTGAAGGGCACCAAGGGTTTGAAGTTACATTTACGTGGAGATGGAGAGATGAAACTACCTTTGCGAATTGTTAGTTATAGCGACGCTGACTACGCCGCTGATCGTGTGGACAGGAAAAGTATCAGTGCAAATGTAATTTTTGTGTGTGGAATTATTGCGGGATGGAGCTGTAAGAAACAAGGATCTGTTGCTCTGTCGACTGCGGAGGCGGAATTTGTTGCGGCCGCCGCAGGTGGAAAAGAGGCACTTGGTTTGAAGGAGCTTTTCGAGGAATTAGGTGTGAAGACGAAGACACCAATCGTGTTGAAGATTGACAATCAAGCCGCGATTAAACAGCTGAAGAATGATGCGAGCGCGGCGAGTGCGAAACACATTGACGTAAAATTGAAATTCTTGAAGGACTTTATGAAACGTGGAATTGTGGAGGCTGAGCATGTACCAAGCGCGAGTATGGTAGCAGATCTGCTTACGAAAACTTTACATGCACCGAGGATTCAAGAATTGTGCGAACAGATCGGATTAAAATGATGGTTTATTACGGTTATGGCGATGATGCGCTACTGATGAACCTATGGTCTTTACATTTACGTTGATGTGGATTGCACACGAAGCCCCGGTACTCTCGGAAGGAGTGTTGGAATTTTGGATGATGTTACATGAAATGAAAACTGACGTTAAATTCCTGCTATCGAGATTATCGTGGTTTCTATGCATATTGTGAATTTTAGGTTAAGTGGAATTTTAGCTAAAAACACACTTAAAATTTACATAATATATACTTTCATTTTTGTCGAGTAAACAGAACGTCTAGCATACGCGTCCTGAACACTTCCCCGCGTCCGACACTTACCGGCCGGACATTTCGAGTGAAGAGAACACGCACAACATACGCAGATAGCCTATACTAACCGATAGGACGATACATTGTGGCAAACAAGGTCATAAACGCATTAACTGGTGTTTATTACTGTTACGTTTAGCTACAAGTGATTACGTGGACATTCACAGGTGCCAACACTTACAGTCTCATCTTGAAATCAAAGCCCCCAGAGAGGCAGGCCCTAGTGGAGTTGATTGCTTCTTGCAATGGGTAAACACGCTGCGGTAACATATTGTGACACTAGCTCTGTCTTGTGACATTAAGTGTAAAGGGGTTGTGCGGATATCACCTCCCATATTTACCGCTAGTACATGTAGTGCTTAAACGACAGAATATAAATTTAGATGTATCAGTTTGTGACCTAGTATGACAATGAAAATCATGTACATGCCGTTGCTTGAACGGATCGAGAATCCTAAGCCTACAGAGTGCCATCACTTATTTCATATGACCCACCAAATACAGGGGTATCCGTGCCACCTTGATGTTCTCGAATTAAGACCAGCTCTCTAGTCGTTGACTTGCGAGGCTTAACACTGAGTCCTCGTAACCGCGTTGCATCGTCAATGTCTAATCCACCACGACTCGTGCTTTCGTGGCGAACATATCCTGGAATTAGCTCCGGAGGACCCTCCCACAGCTTGCCTAAAATTCGGCGCCGCCATCCTACAATTACCAACACACCAAGTGTACACGGCACCAGGTACATCAGCGCTGGTTGACCACTACCCGTGCAAGTAACTCCGACATTTGCTAATAGTAGACCAAATGTGTAACCCCACATGAGTAGACAAAAAAGTCCGTGGCGGCATGAATCATGTTCCCTTGCACTATCAAGCTCTTCTGACATGCCCAAATCCCGTTCAATTGTAGCCGTTGCCGCCGACGAAAAGCCTCCCGGGCGTTGGCTAAAAATCTTGCCGTGGAGTGGAACTGGACGTCCAAATAGCTGACCACGAGTAGAGTAGTCGTAACGCGAGCAAAACACTAGCAGCAAACCAGGTAAAACTATGTCGCCCAGACCCAGAAGTGACGTGTTCGCTCTCCAGTCCAACATCTTGGGAACTCGAAGGAGGATCGGCATCAATTCAGAGTGACAGTCGTGTTTTGTGTCGGTGGGGTAGCGCAAGCAATAGCCACTTGATACACCATCAGAGATAGTGCCTTGTGCACCACCGGTAGCTATCTGAATCATGACGCTCTCATGGAAGAAAAACGGCGAAATGAATACCACAAACACATCGTACAAAAAGACTGGCACAAGCATCACAGTGGCCACCTTCAAGTTCGGAATTCGAACAGTCCACAAAAAGACGAGGCAAAAACATACACCGAAAACATCCTGAACAACCCACGAATACGACTGAAAACGCGTACAAAACCAAAAAAGTGATATTCCAAGCGACAATGCCAGTGCCAGAAAATCTCCTATGCTCCAAGCCGCAGGCACCACGTCTTTCCATTGCCACACTATATCACGCCATGGTAGCTTGTGGAGGAATTTTACCGGAAGGCGTCGCATGAGCGGCTCCCAAACAGCTTGGAAGGTCACGAATACGGCTCCAATAGCATAGAGGGTTACAACCACAATCATCACATGTACAAAAAACAACAAGATAAGAAATCCTGAAGCAAGCACTAAAAAGGCTATTGCATGCCAGGTATTCAAATCGAGCTGCTCTTGCTTTGGAACTTGTTCGTCATGTTCTTCGTACGCAACTTGAGCTTGAGCGATGGCGTCTGAAGAGGTAGCATCGGCTGCAATAAGTGCTGCCTTAAGCTGTGTTTTTGTGCGTTCATACGCCCCACCCTTATAAGATCCAATTAATACTGTCGCACAAGCAACAATCCAAAGGATTACCTGAGCCGGATCTACAAGAGGCGGGTCGCGTTTATATACCGAAACAAGCAAATGACCGTCTTTTTTCTCGCTTTCGGACGCCAGCATCTCTTTCAGTGAGTCACCGTCGGCAATGGAGATTCGCACGACGACAATATCGCTAACGTCATTTACGTCTGTAACAATGTCAGAACTGCCGAATACCATGAGGTCTGGAATATCCCAAACACAGCAAACCTGCCTCTCAACAACACGGGATGGTATACACATATGTGACGAGCACTTGTTGTTACCCGCGCAAAAACGCACACCCACGTCGTTTTTCCATGAAACAGAAGTAAAGTCTTCAGAATTTGTGTTTTTGTTTATCTTACCAGAACCACGTGAGCAGCTGTATTCCATTCGCTTTTCTACATCGGTAGCTTCTGCAATGCTGGAGCGGTTGTAGAGCTGTTCAAGAGTATCCGTGACAATAAGAACAGCGGCCCCTAGTTCTTGCGCGTAATATGCCTTTTCGGCAAAGGTGCACCCGCCTCGGTCCACAAGTAGCACAAAGGGCTCATTGGGCAGCCCGAGTTGCGTCGCAATAGCGGTGCTAGATAGGCTGGTGACTTCGACGCTGCTGCTAGCATTAAGAAGCTTTTCCTTTGCTGTGCAGCCGTAATGGTCACCCAGACCTGTTGCGTTATAAACAAGTGGGTAAAAAGCGTGCCTTTCGCCTTTCTTGAGCTTCTGGGCCTCAAGCGACGCACCCCAGTTTACCTCTGTGGCACTTGACGCGTAGAACACACTTTCCGAATTCTTGACATTTACGATGGCCGAAAGAATTGAGTCCGCTGGGTTTTTAGCAGTGCTAGGCACCACAACGGCCAGTGCTATCAGCATCGTGCGGAGGAACGTCATGACAGATCGAGTTAACGACTGTAAACTACCGGTAGGTTTTAGTATTATTCTATTTAAAAAAGGTTGCAGTGCCAGGGGGCGAACTAAGGCTGTCCTATACCAAGGTAACCAGTATAGTGCACGGACCCAGCTTTTCATTGGCTACTCAGAAAAGGACCAGTTTTTCACAAAAACGATATCAGATGTTGCTACAGTAGTTACAGTATTGGTTGTGGCGGCACTACAGGAAAATTTCACCTCACCTCAATATTTAGGGCCGGAGACGGAGGAAGAAGACATTATAAAAAGGTACGTAGTGCAGTACTTACCACAGGCACTACCGCATATCCAGCAAACAGAAATGTTTCCTACCACAGCAGTACGGGATGGAGACATAGTGAACATTACTCTCAGTGTGGACGAAACAGCTTGGCATGATGCCATGTCTGACGAGATTCAAGCATTCTGGGGAACGTACCACTGGTGGAACAACCCATGGATTTTAGAAGCGACACAAGTACCAGTCCCGTTCCGGAAATACGACACAATTGCGAAAGTCCCAATTAAAGAGCACCAGATTCGTTGTACTGGGATGAACACCTTTTCATGGAAAGCTCAAATGCTAAAAGCAGGGGGACACACCAAGGCTAAGGTGTTAAGATGGCTAGCGACGATGATTCTATGTTCACTAAGGATATGCGTCGGCCAATACATTAGACAACATCAAGTCCAGTCAAGTTACGACACGGGTGCTGGAACAAAAGCGGAGTTGGACAGATCCAAGGACGGGACGTGATAACCGGAGGAAAATGGAGATGTACGCAACAACCGGATAGTTTTCGTTGGGCCGTAGAATCTTTACGAGACAAGGGAATAGTAGCAGATAATGACACAGATGGGGTCAAGCAGGTGTGCTTCACAGCAAACCCGCAGATACATGGTTTTCCGTGGGGAATAAAAGAACACACAGGATCAAGGACCATGCAACATGGCTTCGGAAATCGTTTAGAGGATTGTATACTAAGTACATCTCTAGATCATTATATGGAGTTTTGGACAGCTGGACTAAGAAGCACGAACGGAAAACATGGGGACGGGATACCCAAGACCAATCAGTACAAGAGTTTATGGCGTCACGGTAACATATTAACAGATTACCAGACATGGGTAGTTTATCGGGCGGCAACACACCAGTTGAATATGTACGAGACCCGACCGTGGTCGAGTGGTTTACTGCTCACTTCGGGACCGGCATGTCCCGGGTTCGATCCCGGGGCCAACCAAGTTGGTTGGATTGTAAGTATAATGTGACGTATTCAACCAGTTGAATATGTAATACCCAGTAATTTGGTTGATAACGCCTGCCGCCTCGACACGGAGTGCAAGGCAGAGGGGAAAGGGGTCACACATATTGTGTGGGGGTTTAAGCGGGCCATGTCGTTTTGGGCCCGTCTTATAAGTTATTGGCACGGCTGGGTAGTTCCGGTAGATACGGTGGTTTCGTTCAAGCAGACTATAGTCCAACGAAGAGCGCCACCGGTGTGGTGAAGTGCTCCAGAAATTAACGGACTAATGATGATGGATGCCCGCACCGGATTGGCTGAAATGTTGCCCTTAGCCGGATGCCCGGACCGGTCAATAAGAAGACGAAATCTGGGAGCTGCCAGGCACACCTGCGAGCGGCCGGGCGGCGTCCGGCTGGAAATCAGGCTGGTGGACATGACAAGGGGTGTGGATAGTCGGACAGGCGGGCAAAGCAGCCGGAAGGACCACGGATGTTGGACGGCCGAGTGGCAGATGGCGGACGGTCGAGGCGCGGGTCGTTTGGAAGGTATGGGTGAAAGGAGCCTGAAGGAAGATGATTGTTCTAGTGGATGAAGGAGGCACCCGGATCGGATGAGAAGCCGCCAAGGAGTTGCTAGCGCCAGCGGCCAAAGAGTTCGGACGGGTGGCTATCTGGCCAAGCCGGCCGGGTACAACGTACCATTCGGACTGGTACCAGATGGGTTCGGTGTACCGGCCGGGTTGGTACCATCGGGGTTTGGTGTACCGGCCGGGCAGGTACGCAAAGTCGGAGTTAACCGGGCTACTTTGGGTAAGGCACATGACTGGACAGCCGTGTTATTTGGGGTAGGTTACACAAAAGGGAGTATTGGATATAGGATAAATCAGTATACGTTTCGCTTTCTTAGACGCAAGTCGCTTTTATTGGTTCACGGCAGAGGGCTAACAATGCCCCCTCTTGCTGTTATTGGTTTGCCCGGGGAAGGTTAAGTTAACCCACCGGAAGTCCCCTGACCGGGAGTCGCGGCGACTTCGTATACTCGCCTCAAGTCGCCCGTGTTTTGAACACGGTATTAAGTATTGGGAAGTGGTGACATTTTGGCCTTCTGTGGAAGAGTGTGGAGTTGTATCTGCCTCATATACACATTTGGATTCGCCCTTCATTGTTATTGGTTTAGCTGGCCGATTGATTATTCTCGGTCCAGCCGGCACTATACAAACTTCAAGTGTCTTATTGGTTTAGCTGGCCGATCGACTATTCTCGGCCCAGCCGGCACTATACAAAGTTCAAGTGTATTGCCAGACGAGCTCCCCGGTGACGATTTCCGCCCAGGAGCTACCCCTAGTCCTAACCCTCATCTCCCTATTGGACGAATTTACACTTTTCGCCCTAGGGTCCACCAGGAGAGCAAACCACCCAGTACTGACGGGTACACAAGGTGAGCTTTCAACATGCAACATTCGAGCAGTCACGATCAAGCGGATGGAAGTGACCGATCTAGCCGGCCGGATGCCGGATCGGATCATGACTCGGATGGACGGAGTACCCCCTCCGATAGTCAGTCGTGGGACCCCCGTGGGTGTTCGCGTCTCAGGAAGATTTTCTGAGAGCGACTACACCACAATGGTGCGCGTGCCCGGATCTCTTGGTGACCCTGGATATCACCGCGAGTCCCTAGCGGGCGAAAGACCCAAACCTGTCAAATTTGTTGACGATGTTGTGTCGGGTGCATTGGGGGAAGGCATATCGCCCCCAATGCTGGTGAAGATGGAAGGATGCGATGGTCGCCTCGGATTGGGGGAGTTCGAGGTTGACATTAAAGAAGAAGTTACTCCCCTAGAGGCTCCGCCGGGGGCGGATTATGGTACTACTTACTGCAGTGCCGGCCGCTACACGGATGGAGCCGGATCGGACTATGGTGCAAGTCGCCATAGTCCGAGGAAGGATCATGGTTCCGACCATGATCCTAACGAACAAATGCATATTATGGATATAAAAGAAAAAATCAAGGAAGAAAAAGCGGAAGTCGGATACGACCGGAGTGGGAAGCCGGCCGGATCGGGACCAAGTCGCGATCTGGCCCCCCTACCCCTAAAGAGACCGGATTGGCAGGAATCGGATTATCCGACCCACAAAGATAAGCCGCGTTTCGAAGAGGAAGAAGAGAAGCAGGACGGCCTATCGACGGATATAGATTTGGAGCGTGCTTTCCATCTTCACGAGTTGGGGCAGTTCTTGCGGACTGATAAGGTGCTGAAAATAACACGGCCGAAGATCATAGGCGGATTGAAAGGTCCCGTCTCTCCCCCAACTCTCTCAGACGGCCACGTGTCCCTTATTAGAGGACTATTCGACCAACTCAAACAAGCCGGCATTAACACCGGCGTGTTTGATCCGAACGAGTTGTTTGATCTGAAGATGGACAAGTTGAAGGAGGCGTCCAGCGCCCTGCACGACCACTTGGTACCGCTAGTGGGTTGCTCGCCGCCGTCGAAGAAGATGACAGCTACGACTGGAGTGGCGCCGTCCACGCCGCCGGCAACAAGCAAACCGGCCGGGATACACTCAGGCTCTTCGCAGTACGAGTCTGCCCCTTCGGAAGCAGACTCATCTGATTCATCGGTGGGTATCACCCGCATGACGCTTGGCCCAAGGGGAGCAGCGCGTGTGGCGACAGCCATGAGACTTGGAGGACGTGAGGATCCGGGTACGCCCGAGCGGAAGAACGCCGGCCAGTACAGCGTACAGGCCTGGCGGACGGCGACGGCGGATCCAGAACCGAAGGAGGAAGACGAAGACGCGGATGGGCAGATCAAGAAGGAATGTCAATCTGGCAGCCCGGCCGCCCCTCAAGCCGCCCCTCAAGTCGCCCCCCAAGTCGCCCCTCAGGTGCCGGATCACCTGCAAAACATGTTCTCGGCGATGATGGAGCGATACTTGGAAGAGCAACGTCGGCTGAGCGCCAGCCGCGGCAGTCCGAAGTCACCGGACCAGCCAGCTCGTCGTGGAACGCAGGCGTCCGAACCGGTCCAGTACTATGCGAGGGAGCCGAGTGACGAAGACATGGAGTCGGTGCAGTCCAAGCAGAGTGAACCCCATGCCGCCCCGCCGAGCCGCCAGACAGGTCGCCGGGCCGGACGTCGGCCAACAAATAGGAAGCTGTCTCTCAGCGACGTGAATATGGAATCCGTCAAGTCGGCCAAGTACCATTACGATCCGGATGACTTGGATCTGGGGATGGCCCGCCGAGCCCATATGGCCTCGACCCAAGCGTTTGACGCGGATTCGGGAGAGATCACGAGGGTGCGAATGTCGGCCACGTCCGAGCTGAAAGACTTCACCGGACGCGACACGGACGAGGACCAGGCCCGAGGATGGCTGAGCAAGACGAAGTCGGCATTTCTCAGGGACCGGACGTCGGACTATGAGAAATGCCTGATCTTCGGGGATTTGATGAAAGGTCCAGCGAAAAACTGGATCCAACAGCTCAGCCGGGAAATCCGAGGAAATTGGAGGGGATTGGCCGGTGCGTTCGAGGAACAATACTGCGGATCTGGAACATCAGCGGCGCGACAATATTTCCACACCAAGAAGCGAGCGGATGAGACCCCCCTGGAGTATCTCCATCGCTTAAATGTCGCTGGCATGAGGGCGGATATTCCCGTTAAAGAAGATGCCAGCCGGTCGGAAGCCGCCCGTGAACATGTGGAACATTTTATCAGCACGTTGGACGATCGGGAACTGGCAGACCAGCTGGCGTTATTGCGGTTGAAGAATACCACGGAGCTGGAATTGACGTTGCGCACGTACCTAAGAGCGAAGAAGCGAGGCCCCAAGGCGGCAGTTGGAACCGGCCGTTTCAAGTCCCGATTCAACGCGGAACAAGGAGGCCGGCCGCCATCTACCAGGACGGCCCGAGCCGTCCGCATGGTCGCCCGAGAGTCAGACGCGACCAGCTCGGAAGAGGAGTATCAGCGATCTGGGGGCGAGTCTGAGGGGGAACAGTATCGGTACCTTTTCTCGGCAGAAGCCAGTCAGCCGTCCAGGCTGCCAGCCGGGTCCGGTCAGTCGAAGAGTTTTCCGGCTCGAGCTGACCAGGATTACCCCAGGCGCAAGTGCACCCACTGTGGGTCTATCAAGCATGACGACCGGAGCTGTTGGAAGCGGCTGACGTGCAAGAAGTGCGAGAGGAAGGGACACCCGGCGGAACACTGCCTGTTCACGTGTAAGGCTTGCGGGGAGGTGCATGAGGCGGGACTGTGCCCAATTGAAGAATTCTACAACCAGATGAAGAAGTGGTACGTCCCGACCAAGCATGCTGGAATGCTGCCGCCCGGAGTGGAAAAGATGTTAAACTAGATCGCTCGCCAGGTTGGAATCTGGTTCGAGCCGAGCGGTCTAGTGTTAGTATCTATGCATATGTCGGTAAGGAGGATAATTAAGAAGCAAAGCAAAGCGTAACCGACAATACATGTAAGTTTGACGATTACGTCATCCGGTCCCCGGGCAGCACGGCTGACCCCTACCTGGTGAGCAGTATACGGACGGATGAGTATTCTCGGTCTGAACTGCGTATGTAATTGAACCTGTTACCTGGCGAGTTGCGAGGTTATTGGAAATATCATTCGCCGGATAAATGGTTCAAGCAGGCCAAGGCGGATGGAAAAATCAATAACCAGAAGGCTACCATGCTGTTCGACTCTGGCGCGGAAGTGTCTATCGTGGACACCACCTTTGCTCGTAAGGTGGGGTGTGAGATAGACGAGACGAAGCGGCAGGAATGTATCGGCATCGGAGAAAGTTCATACATGACCCAAGGAAGGACAAGAGTCAAGATTACGTTAGCTGGGTCTTTGGTATATTACTTTACCGCCTGGGTAGGCAAGCTGGCCCGGCAGGATGCAATTCTGGGCATGGACTTTATGGTCCCGGCCGGCATACGGCTGGACTTATCGCATGGAACATTGACGTTGCCGGATGAGGTACAGATCCAGCTGGCCGGCCGGCGGCCCTTATACGGTGCCCACGTCCAATTCCTCAAGTTAGGTCAGTTTGTAACGGTGCCAGTGGGAAAAGCGGTGGAAGTAATGTTACGACCACACGATCGGCGGAGTAAGTTATGGCTGACAAGGGGCGAGTGCTGGGTACCATCGTTTGTTAAAGGGGGTGGTCATCTCAACTCTATAAGCGTGACCAACATCTCTGAAAAACCCCTCACCTTGCATGAAGATGTGATTATTGGAATGTGGCTGGCCGAGGACAAAGTGCCCCGCCGGCCGGGCTATGTCACTATTGGCTCAAGACGCTATATCGAGTGGCAAAACCTGGCTTTTCAGGCTACCACCGATCTGGTCAGCGAAGAGGAAGAATTAGAAGAGGACCAGACGCCGATGGTGGCTAAACCCGAGTACCGGGCCCCTTCTAAAATATTGACGCGGAGCCGGCCGTCGCCGGATCCGGCTGAACGTATTGGCCTAGACTATGCCCCGATCGTTGAACTGGTTTTGTCCACCCCGATGAAGACGGACGAACGACGGAATCGGGAGAAAGGACAAGGCAGAGTTATATGTGCGGTCACCCCCGATGGCGGATGGTTTGATGACCGAGATGATGGTGGTTGACCCAGTCGGCCGATCGGAATTCGGAAATAGCCGAAGGCGGATCGACCCCGGCCGATCAGGATCCCGAATTAGTCGAAGCTGACCAAGTCTGCATTCATGAAGGGGGCGAGCTATATGTTGAAGGCATGGAGGATCAGATGGCGGTGCTACCTGAGGTAACCCCCTGTCCCCCAGCGGTCACTATTGACGATCTACAAGTGGGAGACCCGGATGTGAACACCCCGGAAGAGATCGGCAGATTGAAGGATATTATATGGAAAAGACGACATCTGCTGATCGGACCAGGAAACGCACTTCCTCCGGCCGCCCATGGGGCGGTATGTGACATTGATGTGGGAGGCGCCAAGCCGGTTGCACAGAGATGCCGAAGAGTCGCCCCCCAGTATCGGGAAAAGCTGTCAGAGCTTATCAAGGGTTTGCTGGCCACCAAGATAATTCAGCCGTCCACCTCGCCCTGGGCTTCGCCCATTGTAATTATTATCAAGAAGAATGGGGTGGATATAAGGTTATGTATTGACTACCGGCTGGTGAACCGGCTGACTAAGCTGATGGTTTATCCGATGCCGTTGATAAACGATTTGTTGGAGGACTTGGATAAAGTTTTGTGGTATTGCTCATTGGACATGGCCAGCGGATTCTGGGTGGTCTCTATGACCGATCGTGCACGGGAGATCTCTGCGTTCGTGACGCCCTTCGGGTTGTTCGAGTGGAACCGGATGCCGTTCGGTCTGAAGAATGCCCCGCAGATTTATCAATGGCTGATAGAGATGATATTTAGAGAACCTGACCCTATACAGGGTGGTGTAAGCCATGTCAAGCGCGGTGCTGTAAGGGCCTCATTTCATTACACTTTTGGCCCCCGACTCTATCCGACTTTGGATTTTCGTCCACGGTGGGTCTCGAACCCGCAATCTCCCGGTCCCGAGGGCAGGGTCTTAACCACTGCACCAAACGAGGTCGGTTCAACGGCTGATAGATAACGCGCTGTATGGACACTTCAAGATCAAGGCGGATCAAGATCCGGCTCTGGTCGGAGATGTGTTCACCGAAGGTGACCCGGACCCCGACCCAAAACCTTCAGTTTTGGGGCGGCGGTCTTACATTGATGACATTCTCGTTACGGCGACTACCTGGGATTTACTGTGTGACAAAGTGGAGAAGTTGATGATTACGTGTGAAAAGTGGAATCTTTCGATTAGTGTGGTTAAGAGTTTCTGGGGGAAGACTAAGGTGACCTATTTGGGTCATCAAGTTTCGATTGCCGGATTGGAGGCTAATCCGAAGGATTTGGAGTCCTTGAGTAATCTGCCTTTCCCGCGATCCCTAAAGGCTATGCAATCTTTTTTGGGCAGCCTGAATTATTACAGTCGGTTCATCGAGGATTTCGCAGTCTATGCGGCGTTCTTGTATGAGTTGCGGGAGGTGGATTACCATAAGCTGAGAGAGCAGGATAGACAGGCGGAGACGCAAGCCGGGCCGGCAATTTCAACCAATGAGAAGGCGCCCTTTTCGGTTATTTCAGCCAATGAGAAGGCGCCCTTTTCCGCCCAGACCAGCGGCCGGCCCGGACGACCACATGACCCGAGCGATGGTGGCCTTTGGTATGTTAAAGGCGAAGATGGCGACCACACCGGTCCTGAAACATTTCGATGTTAATAAGACTCCGGTGGTCATCATCTACGCTAACAAGTGGGCCATCTCGGCCGCTCTCGTGCAAGATCATGACGGAGTGTACTGTCCCGTGACCTTCACCAGCCGGACCCTGAAGGTTAATGAAGTCAATTACGGATTGGTGGATAAAGAAGTTTTGGCTCTATTGCGGATCTTGGATGTGTGTTATACTATGCTGGTGTCTCGACCTATCAAAGTACTATCTAGACGGTCGACCCTATCATGGCTCTTGACGGCGAATGGAATTGACGGCCGGCTGGGAAGATGGGCGGCTCTGCTGTCACAATGGACCCTCGATGTGATTAAGTGTACTAAAGGGGAAGAGGAAATACTGGGCACACTGGCTGCCAGCATTACCGCCAGAGCAGAAGTGGAGGAAGCACTGATAGCGATCGCACCTCGGAAGCAGCCTCGACAAACTATCGTATTACCGCCGCCAACAGTGGGACCCACGGAGGAACTAATGGTTTTGAGTTTCGATGGGTCGGCGAGTGTAAAGAAAGGGGTCGGGGTCTATAGTGCCATTTTGTGGAAGCTGCCCGAATGGAAGGCGATCGCGGCCGCCTCGGATTTCACGCCTGGCATCACGGTGAACGAAGCGGAGTATAGAGGACTGCTGCTTTCCCTAGATCTGTTGGCTGGCCGGACACAGGGGCGGATCATCATATGTGGTGATTCCAACCTAGTGATCCGGCAAATCACAGGAGAGATAGATTGTAAGGCGCCACGGCTGAGATTGTTAAATGATCGGGTTAGGTCCGCCTTGCGAAGATGGCCGGAGCACGAATTGTTGCACGCCAAACGAGACTGGAATAAGAGCGCAGATCACTTGGCCACGCTGGCCATGCGCGACAACGTAGGGGTAACGGTTTCTGATCCAGCTCTGTTATCAGATCTGACGGAGATCAACCGGCTGCCCGAGGTTATCCATCCGGCCAACACGGAGGAGATAATCCGGGTGAGCGCTGTCACCCGATCGCAGAAGCGCCGTTCTTCAGCCGCTGGCTCACTATCCCCAGAAACAATGAACGAAGGGATAGTTCAACAGTTGCGAGCAGAGCGGATTCTCCAAGCGCAGGACGAGGAAGAGTGGATAGTAGATCTCAAGGCATACCTTAACGGAGACGTGGATAAACTGACAGCCGAACAAGCTAAAGAATGCTTCAAGCTGGCCCCGGATTATGAAGTGGACGAAAACGGGCTACTATTCTTCTACCGAGACGCCGACCAGCCGGAGATCGAGAGAGATAGATCCGCTCGGCTAGTCGTACCCACTACTCTGCAACCGGATATCCTCCATCATTACCATGTGAGCTTGGAAGGGGGACATCAGAGCATCGGCCGGACATATCACAAGATTAAGGCACATTTCCGCTGGCGGGGGCTTTACCGTAGCGTTCAGGCCTATGTTGGGAGTTGTCCAGATTGCGAAACAGGGAAAGGCCGGCCAACCATCAGAGGGCGGTCGCCTGGGAATATACAGGCCACCTATCCTTTTCAAGTCATTGCGATGGACCATATCCCGTCCTTACCCAAATCTCGAAATGGGTACACAGAGCTGCTGATCTGGACGGATTTGTTTACCGGGCTAGTTATAGCAAAGGCCAGCTCCACCCGTACCGCCCAACAGGTTGCGCAAAGCTACGAGGAATGTGTGTTCAGGCGTTTCGGGGCGAGCGAGGTCATCCGGCACGATAGGGAGCCCGGATTTATGGCAGACGTATTCCGAGCTTTCAACAAGATCTTAGGACAGAAACAGAGCGCAACTATGGCTTACCACCCGCAGGCGAATGGAAAGGCCGAAAGGATGGTTCAGACTCTAACCAGAGCCCTCAAGATGTATGTGGTAGAGGCGGATCAGTGCGACTGGGACGAATATGCCGAGAGACTGGTTTTCGCTCTCAATTCGTCGTACGATCGGGTAAGGGGCGACACCCCTTTTTATTTGGCTTACGGATGGATCCCCGATCCACTTTAGAAGCCGCCATACCAATAGGGTCCACCAGAAGCCGGGACAGAGACGCCCGTCGCTGGAGGATGGAAGTGCAACGCCACTATTCACTGGCGAGGGAACAAGTGAACGAACGCCTCCGACAAGCAATCAAGGACCGCGCCGATCAAAA
>MIQA02000515.1:0-10439 GCA_001887855.2 Sclerospora graminicola | reverse complement strand
GGACTATACCAAAGCGTGTGATTCGCACACGCCTCGAGTTAGACGAACTGTCGTTCGAGGACGAATACATCGTCCTCGATCTTGACGACAAGTTCGATGTTATCTTGGGCATCCCTTGGATGTCCAAGCATCAACCAACGATCGACTGGGTTAACCTGTCGATCGACTGCGGCGGTCTCACGGGATCTGATCACCCTGTGAGTAATCCGGCTGTATCTAATGATACAACCGCAGAGTCAGACAGCCTGGTGGATAGCGATGGCACCACCAGACCTGATCCGACTAGGTCAGCGGATAGTACACCCGCTGATCAGAGTCCAGAGGGACGCGAACGCGCGACGAACGAGTCGTTGCGTGTCACTAATGTGTGCAACACGGGCGCAAAGCACTCCCGTGTTGAAGTTACTACTACGACCGATGACGGTCGTGGTATGGAGAATGCACACGCGGTGGGAAACACCCACCGTGGAAAGAATGAAACCGTCACGGAAGCAAATGACTTCCGTGTCGAAAATAAAGAACTCACGACTAAGAACAGTCGAGAGTGCATGAACACCATGGTAGACAGTGGTCACCATGAAGAGAAGGCCTTGTGCACGAGTGATGATCACCGTGCCACAGATCGGACAAGTGCGTCTGATCTAGCAGCTGTGTCCGTCGAGACGATCAACGTCCTGACGCAGACAGAGACCGGATTAGCTACCCAGTCTCTCACACTTGACAACCCTCCGAACCTAAGTTCAGAGATGATGGCCTTCCAGCCTTGAGCTGGAAGAAGTTCGTAAAGAACTTGCGAAATGATCAGATCGAACAGATCTGCGTCATTGTCGCATCTGATGAGGTTGTGGATATTCGCGAGCGAATATCCACTTTGCAATTAGAAGCCATCGGGAACGAACTCGTTCCCAATGGAAAGAACGCTGAGAACGAACTCGTTCCCAGTGATCAAACCAAAGTTCAGCGCTTTGAAGCGCAGAGCTGGGAGTCGCTTAAGGCGACTTCCCCGTACTACGAAGTACTTTGGGAATACGCTGACGTATTCCCAGAAGAAGTACCTTGTGAGCTCCCCAAGGATAAGGGAACGAGACACGAAATTGATCTCGTCCCCGGCACGAAGTACTGTGTCACGCGGCAATGGCCATTGCCGCGCGACCAAGTTAAGGCCATCGACGAGTTCTTTGAAACTCGTCGTAAGGCGGGACATGTGCGGGGGTCTACCTCACCGCACTCCAGCCCCACCTTCTGTGTTAAGAAGTCCACTGGTGGGTGGAGAATCGTTCATGCTTTCAATAAGCTGAACGCAGCAACAGTACCGGCGCAAACGCCGATACCGAGAAAGGATGTCATCATCGATGGCATGAGCGGGAGCACCGTTTTCAGTGCTCTCGACTTGAGGGATGGTTTCTACCAAATCCTTATGCGTGAGAAGGATATTCCTCTCACGGCTGTAAGCACCCCAAGCGGTATGCTTTGGGAGTGGCTTGTGATGCCGCAGGGGCTTCGAAATGCCCCTGCCACCTTCAACAGATGCGTTACACATCTATTGCGCCCGGTGCGAGAATTCGCGCCGAGCTACTTTGATGATGTGTTCATCCATAGCAAGGCTGAACATGGCAAAACTGATGTAGACATTCATAAAGAACATCTACGTCAGGTGTTAGAGCTTATGCGCAAGCACAAGCTCTATGCAAATTTAAAGAAGTGCACCTTTGGTGCACCTGAGATACCCGTTCTTGGCTGCTTTGTAGGCAAGAATGGAGTGCGCCCCGATCCAGAAAAGATCAGGGTGATCGTTGAATGGCCTCCGCCAAATAACGTTAAGGAACTTCGAAAGTTCCTCGGACTGGCGACATATTTGCACAAATATTCGTGCAATTATGCCGGTCTGATCCGACCTCTTTCTCAATTATTAAAGAAAGATGTCGAATGGCGCTGGGATACCCAGTGCCAAGATGCGTTTGATGCAGTCAAGCGTAGCTTGACTGAGGCTCCCGTTTTGGCAATCGCCGACAACGAGCGACCGTTCCACGTCGTTTGCGACGCGAGCGATTTCGCTATCGGCTGCGCCTTGATGCAGCGTGATCACGATGATCGTGATCGCGTGATTTATTACCAATCGCGTCAGCTGCGCCCAGCCGAGCGCAACTATCCGGTGCATGACAAGGAACTCCTTGCCATGAAGTATGCACTGGCAAAGTTTCGGATCTATCTCTTAGGAGATAGACCGTTTGTGGTTTACACGGACCATGCGTCGTTGCGCACGGCCGTGAATTCACCTCACATCTCCCAAAGAATGGCACGTTGGCTGTCATTCTTTGCGGAATACAACTTCACGGTTGAGTATAAACCGGGAAAGCTGAACGTGGTAGCGGATGCGCTATCACGACGCCCCGATTACGAGACGAAACCGTCCGTAATCGAGGCAACCAGTGCAAACGCAATACGTTGCACTGCTCTGTCGTCGCCACTTGTGCGACAAGTACGTCAAGCGTACGAAACAGACGAGGAAACTCGCCTACTGATTGATTACCTAAGTGATCAATCTGATCGGAAGCGCAAGGAACTTCCAGAGTTCCTTCGCGCATGCGTGCATCGTTATCAATTGCACGATGGTCTGTTGCTTTACAGCACAGACCAAGATGATGTTAGCCGCATTGTCGTTCCAAACGACGATGACCTCAAACATCAAATTTTGTTTGAGTACCATGATGCACCGATTTCGGGGCATCAAGGTCGAGAGAAGACGTATGCTTCTCTCGCACGCGATTTCTACTGGCGTAACCAGTATAAATGGGTACGTAAGTACGTCCGCGCTTGCGAGATATGCCAGCGCGTCAAGCCTGCACAATCCGCGCAGGCTCCCCTCCAATCTCTGCCGGTTCCGACAGAGTGTTGGAAGTCCATTTCCATGGATTTTATCTTTGGTCTTCCGGCTGATCACAGTCGGAAAACAGGCATTGTGGTCTTTGTAGACCGCTTCAGTAAGATGGTTCATCTTGCTGCAGTGTCAGCAAATGTCACCGCTGCGCAAACGGCGCGGATATTCGTTGACACGGTATTCCGCTTACACGGAATGCCGGAAAACATAGTCTCGGATCGTGATCCAAGATTTACAGGGCGTTTCTGGCAAGAAACGTTCTCGTTATTGGGCACGCAGTTGAAGATGTCAACCGCGGACCATCCGGAAACGGATGGGCAGACTGAGCGCGTTAACCGCGTTCTCGGAGACATGCTGCGTTCTTACGCGCATGCCTTCGAGCAGTGGAGCGATTATTTGCCACTCACTGAGTTTGCTATAAACAACTCGGTGCATGCTTCTACTAAGCATACACCGTTCTACGTGAATGCCTTACGGCATCCACGAACCCCGGCTTTACTTGGCGGTACGCCAAATCTAAGTGGGGGAGGGACCCGCTCAAATTCTAGCGAGTCGATGCACAAGCTGCAGTTGCAACTTGCGAAGAAACTGATGAGTCTTCTACTGTTACCACAGAAGAAACTCAAGCAGTTTCGGAAACCGAAACCGCTTATGCGGAATATGTGTCGGCAGCAATGGCTGCAGACAATGAAAACAACCCATCTACTGCCAATAAAACAGTAGATGAATTCGTATTACAGCGTCAAGCTGTAATACGCTATGTAAAAGACGCGCTTGCTTCCGCTTTTGACAAGCAGAAGCAGAATGCAGATAAGAATGGAAGGAAGAACACAAATTCTTTTCAAAAAGGTGAATTAGTTATGTTATCTACAACTAATCTGCCTACACATGCAATTAGCAACTTCCCTACACGGAAGTTGCTCCCTAAGTTCATTGGGCCCTTTAAGGTCCAAGGTGTTAAGGGGAATGCCTACACTTTAGACATTCCCGCGGCCATGCGCCTCCATCCAACGTTTTACGTTGGGAGGCTCAAACCGTACCGATCGTCTACGTCTTCGGACGAGATGCATCGCCACGGCGAATGCCGTGCTTCTTTAAGTCCCCCAAAAGAGACTTGTAATCGGTCTCCAACCGATGGTGGGAAGCCTGGAGAGTTTCCATCTCCGACTTTTGTCGATCGATCTCCGACTTTTGTCGATCGATCTCCGACTTTAGACGATCAAGTCGATCATCAGAAGATCACTCTTCTTCTGCATCACGACATGCGCGTCTAGAATCTCGCGAATCTCGTCTCGATGATAACGATACGTTTTCATCGAGTGGCACATGTCCTCGCTCAAAGCGTTACAGTGCTTCTCAAGCTTGCGGAGCTGATAACCATGCTCCGCAACAACAACGCCGAGGGAATTATCAGCCCCCGCCGCCCCTGATTGACAGTCAGGGGAACAAGCGCTACATTCTCGAGCGCTTGCTTTCGAAGCGCTCGGTTCCCTATAAGAAGGGGCAGCGTACCGAGTACTTGGTGCGTTGGCTGGGATATTCCCAAGAGTTTGACTCTTGGGAACCGATTGAGGTGTTGAGGGCGGATGCCCCTGACCTCCTGCGTGAGTTCGAGAAGGATACTTCTCCTCGAACTCAAAAGAAGCGTCAACACTAAGTGTTGATGCGGGCGGCACGCCAACACTAGGTGCTGGTGGCTGCAAAGCTTCGGTACTAGCTACCGATGCTTTAAGAGCGTCGATAAGGCTCTTAACATTAGCGGGTACTGAGAAACCTCGGTACCCTCTCAGCTCCTTTTCGGTTAGACGAGGAGCTCCCGCGGGACAACACGGACACTTCATGTTCGAAGGAACCCCGCAAGAGAACCCCTCTTTGATGCAAGTGAAATGGATAAACTCCATTTTACCTGAACGTGAGTACTTTAAGAAGCGCTCGCGGTTTGCGTGAACCTTGTTCACATACTCGTCGGGACCTTTGTTGTAATTGTCAACAAAGGCATTCCAACTCTGAGTAAGGGCGTCTTTGTCGTCCTTATTCTTTTGCGACCCTTTCCGGTTCGTGTAGTAACGAGCTTGGAAGAAAAGGTCGATGAAGTACCGACGTCTATCGTCAGTACTACGATCAAAATGACGATTGCGAAGGTCCTCGCAATCATCAAGCGCATTGATGTCAAACAATGGATATTGACAATCGCGTTTGACGTGACCACCACTTCCGATGGCAAGCGTCCATGCTGGGGTCCAAAACCCCACTTCGTACGGAACATGACGTTCCACACGACACAGTGAATCGGAAGCAGCGTAAGCCGCTCCCGCACGATGTTTCTTGGCAGGTGGAGCACCACCTGTCATCTCAAAGTCGTCTTCGCTACGACCTGGCGAATGACGAGGTCCAGGAGGAGCCCTACGCTCCTCATACCACCGCTTCATTGAGTTGTCGCTGTCGTAATCGACGGCGTCAGAGTCCACTTCGCCATCACTTAACGGCGAAGCAGTTCTAGCGGTCTTAACCCCACTAGAGTTGTTGACAGGGACGATATCGTCCTCGCCCTCATTCTCGGAGTCAGATGACTCTCCGAAGATGTCGTTGAACTTCTTCTTGGACACCCGCCTTGCGGCAGGTGAAGACGCGGAAGACGCTGCATTCGCGACGTCTTCCCGCCCTCGCTTAGACACTGCTTCCACAGCGTCTGCTACGAGAGACAAGCGGTCTTTCGGATTTGTCTTGCGCCTCGACGTTACATTCGAAGCGTCGGCATTCGACGACACTTCCGCACGCGATGCAGAGGTGATGTCTGTTTCCAGAGTATCGGCAGTGCCCGTAAGAGCGCCACTGCGTTTGCTGACCATTAATTTACTTTTGGTCAAAGATGAGTTATAACAGAATATCGTTATGACCAACAAGTGCCACCACTCGATTGGCCAATATTACATTATATTATTGGCCAACCAGCTTGAGTGGGGGGTGATGTAATGGGGTGCCATTACATAAGTGATATTTGAGTAGAAATATCACAGTTCAATTTCAGCCTTAATGTCTGAAATGTGAATATTGGATTATAAGTTGTCATAATCCACTTTGAGAACAGATTCTGATATTATCGAATCTAACAAGTCATCTAATGATAAAAATATCATTAGATCAGTTTTATACTACATGTTACTATGATTAGTCTAGGTCTAATTATACAAAGCAGCATCAATTTTCAACTGCCAATTTGGGGCTTTGAGGCCGCTCCTGGTTTTGCCCAATAAGGGTTGACAAAAAAATGACAGGGTACCAATTGGTAGCAAAATGACAGCGTGCCGTAGATTTTTTTTGCTGATATTAAAAGGGGTAGGTGTGGTAAAGGTGATGCAAAAACCCATATATAAAAAGCGGTCCCAAATTGGCATTTCGTACTTTTGCGAGACGCGAGCAGAAAGAATTAATATTTTTGATGCATTAGCCCATTAGCGATAGATAGACGGTCGCAGGTGCACTAGTAACAATAGACAAAGTTCCAACTTCGTCCCACGACAATACCACCCGCGACAATAGTCTAGGTGGAGGTACAGAACCTATGGACAAATCGGTTGCAGTTGCCTCGACTCCGAGGCAACAGAAAATAAGAAGTTCCTTCGCTGCAATAGATGCGCGAAGATGGACACGAGTGTTTGGCGCCGCGTCCGGCGTCCGGCGTCACGCAGTCAGCGACCGGCGAGCCCGCTGGTAAGCGACATCAACAACCAGTAGGGGCGGTGCCGACATCGGGCATGTGAAGATAATAGCTCCAGACGGGACGGTGTCCTGTCAACAAGTACAAAGTAAGATGAAACCTCTTATCACCATAAAAGTTAAACCGCATGGAAACGATGTCCCATTCGTTCTCTGCTCGACACAGGAGCGTCGAAAAAATTTGTTAGGTCGGAAAGCCTAACATCTTTGATCTTCTTGGAGGTAGGTACTCCTCAAAGTATATTGTCAGTCCGGTTGGCAACAGGCGCAACCGTGACTATTCCGAAGCTTGAGGTTCGCACACGCTCTGAGCTTAACGAAATGTCGTTCGAGGATGATTTTATCGTTCTCGATTTGGACGATAAGTTCGATGTGAACTTGGACATCCCTTGGATGTTCAAGCATAAACCAACGATCGACTTACCTCTCGATCGAACGCGGCAGATTTGCAGGGACTGATTACCCTGTAAGTTATTCGGTTTTAACAAACGATACAACCACAGCGTCAGACAGTCTGGTGGATAACGGTGGCACCACCTGGTCTAATCCGACACTATCAGCGGAAGGAACGTCCATTGATAAGAACCCAGTAGGACTTGCGCACGCAGCAGAAGTGCCGTTACGTGTTGGAAACGTGTGCAACACGGGCGATAAAGACTGCCGTGCTGAATTACTCATGACCGACGACGGTCGTCGTGAGAAAGACTTATCCACGGTGTTACGTAACTACCGTGAGAACGAAGATGGCAGCAAATGTAAAAGCTCCCGTGTTGAAACACTCACGACTGAGTACAGTCAGGAGGAAAATAAATCCATGGGAGGCAGTGGCTACCATAATGAAGAGGCCTGCGACAAAGATCGCCGTGTAGCTGAAATGGCAACAGATCTGACGAGTGCGTCTGATCACGATGATGAGTCCGTCAAGACGACAAACGTCTTAACGCAGACAGAGACTGGATCAGCTATCTTGACAACCCTCTGAAATTAGACTCGGATGTGATGGCTCTTCCAGCTCTAAGCTGGAAAAAGTTCACTAAGAACTTGCACGATGATCAGATCGAACTGATCTGTATCATCGTCGCAGAAGACGATGTTGTGGATATTTTCTCACAAATAGTGCAAACGCACAACATTGGGAATGATTGCGTTCCCAATGAACAAACCAAAGTTCAGCGCTTTGAGGCGCAGATCTGGGAGTCGCTTAAAGCAAACTCCCCTTATTAAGATGTGCTTTCGGGATACGCTGACGAATTCCCAGACGAAGTTTCATGCGAGCTCGAAGGACAAATTAGAACGACATGAGATTGACCTCGTGCCAGGCACGAAGTACTGTGTCACGAGGCAATGTACATTATCACGTGACCAGGTGAAGGCATTCGACGAATTCTTTGAAACTCGTCATTAGGCGGGACATGGGCGAGAGTCTACCTCACTGCACTCCAGTCCCATCTTCTGTGTGAAGAAGTCCACAGGAGGGTGGAGAATCGTTCACGCTTATAATAAGCTACGGTACCGGCGCAAACGCCGATACCGCGCAAGGATGTCATCGTCGATGGCATGAACGGGAGCACCGTCTTCAGTGCTCTCGATTTATTGCATGGATTCGACCTAATCCTAATGCGTGAGAAGGATATCCCCTCTCACGGCAGTAAAGTACCCCATGCGGTGCGCTTTTGGAGTTGCTAGTGATGCCACATGGGCTAAGAAATGGCCCTGCAACATACCATAGATAAGTCGCGCATCTATTGCGCCGGTGCGTGAATTTGAACCGAGTTAGTTCGACGATTTGTTCACCCATAGCAAGGCTGAACACAGCAAAAGTGATGTAGATATTCACAAAGAGCATCTACGTCGAGTGTTAGATCTTATGCTTAAGCATAATCTCTATGCCAATTTGAAGAAGTGCACCTTTGATGCACCTGAGATACCCGTCCTTGGCTGTTTTGTTGGCAAGAACGGGGTGCGCCCTCATCCTGAAAAGATCAGAGTGATTGTTGAATGGACGGTGCCAAACAACGTCAAGGAACTTCGAAAGTTTCCTTGGGCTGGCGAAATATCTGCATAAAAATATTCATGCAATGATGCCGGCCTTATTAGCCCTCTTTTCAAATGCGTAAGAAAGATGTCAAATGGCATTTAGACAACCAATGCCAAGCAGCTTTGGATACAGTCACGCGAAACTTGACTGAGACCTCTGTCTTGGCTAAAGCCGATAACGAGCGCCCGTTTCACGTCGATAGTGACGCGAGCGATTTTGCAATTGGCTGTGCCTTGATGCAGCGCGATCGCAAAGATCGTTTTCGCGTAATATTTTACCAATCATGGCAGTTGCGCCCAGCAGAGCGCAACTATTCAGTGCACGACAAGGAACTCCCAGCCATGCAATATGCACCGGCTATGTTTCGGATCTATCTTATAGGGGTTACTCCCAAGATTTTTGACTCTTGGGAGCCGAACGAGATACCGAGGGCTGATGTCCCTGACCTCTTAAAAGAGCTTGAGAAGATTACTTCTCATCAAACCAAAAATATGAATTATCATCGACACAAGGTGTCGATGCAGTAAGAAATCAATAAAACCCTCAATGTCAGAGGGAACTGAGTAACCATAGAACACACGCAATCCTTTTTCAGATATGCGAGGTGCCCTACTGGAGAACGGAGGAAATCAATATGTGAAGGGACACCGCAAGGTATCCCTTCTCATGTGAACGCAAAGTGGATTCACTCCACTTTGCCAAACCGTGAGTGCTTTAAGAAGCACACACAGATGACGTGAACTATGTTTACATTAATCATCAGGGCTTTTGTTGGTATTTTTATCAACAAAAGCATGACAAAAGGCGTCTCCTTATTGTTCCTACTCTTCCGTGACCCTATCCGGTTCGTGTTATAGCAAAAGTTCGATAAAGTACGTGGCTACAAGACGATAAGTTTAAGAGCTAATGTATTTTGGTGGTTTTTAGACCTAATTACTATAAAAAAGGTCCAACCCAATATACAAAATATAGTATAAAACCGATCTAATATATAAAAGATTCCCTCTTGGATTCGGTACTTACATCCAAATCTGATTTCCTTGTGGATTATAATAACTTACGATCCAAATTCACATTTCACAACAGCCAGTCTGAAATTGATATTCCAGCTTAAATATCGCTTAAGTAATGGTACCCAATTACATCACCCTCAGTTAAGCTGGTTGGCCAATAAGTTTAAATATTGGCCAATCGTTCGGTGGCAGTTGTTGGTCAAAACATAATTGTGTTCAAACCTTAAATTCCCGACCAGAAGCCATCATGGTCGGCACACGCGGCGGCGCTCTTAAGGGCGCTGCTGAGAAGGCGAAGAAACCTTTCGCCTTAGCGACTGATGCTATGGTGTCGAGTTTGCATATTGACGCTCCTAAGGTGGCATCTGTCACAGCGACATGATTGTGGACCCTGACACTGACGATTACGACAGTGAGAATTCGTAAAAGGCTTGGTAGCAGAGCCAACATATGAGCTCCTCAGAACCAAGGTGTTCGCAGAGTCGTACAAGGGACTCCGCGCGTAGCGCGGGCTCACCCGGCTCTCCTCCTATCAAGAAACAGCGAGCACAAGTACTTCCATTTCATCTTGTCGTACAGAACCGCATGTTCGTACAAGGTACCCTTGGGTGGTCTCTTGCGCCTGGCAATGGCGTTCATCGTAAACGTCACTGCCAGTAAGCGCTGTTTGACGTCAGCGTCTTGGATGACTGTGAAAACATCCTCGATCGCCGATTGGATTGCTGTACGGACGATAAAGTCGATATTGGAGATATATATTTATACACATCAAACAACTCAGATAAATAGTCTT
>MIQA02000514.1:0-47704 GCA_001887855.2 Sclerospora graminicola | reverse complement strand
TGACGAACTGACAGTACATTTGCTTCCATGGCGGGAAATATCACAATGATAGATTAAACCGTTCCCGCAAACTTGCATTTAAAAAGCTTAGAACCACCCCCAACCAGTCAATAGTGATCATTTGAAACGACTGGATGGCAGAAAGCATTGGATCTTGGCAATAAGTATCATATATGGTATGAAAAAACATTTCGATTCGGGTAATTCAGTAATTACCGCCCTAAACCAATCATAACTTAAATAAACCTGAATTAACGGTGCATTTTGTCATCGCTCGATGTCAATTGACACGATATCAAAAACAAATTTGCCAACTAACTAGACGAAGATCACTATCTCACCCCGGTCGCCTCATGGAAATGAGCACTTCCATTGGTAACGAATTATCTCTAATGATAGAGGTTTCGAGGCTTATTCGCGAGGATTGTTGCGGCGAATGCCTACCCGGGAGAGCTGTTTCCCTGGAGTTATTCATCGCATTTGTTCCAGATCCTACACGCATGGAAAAGCGTGCAAGCATTCTCACCGCTCTTTCGATTCTCTGTTTTGCAGAAGAAGCTCGTCCCCGGCGCGTTCGGTCCACAGGTGAACGTCTCCGAATCCACTACTATCTCCCATTTGTTGGACGAGTATGCAAGTCCTCGTTTCTGAAAGGGTATGGAATTTCTTCGCTACCTTGGCTCATTATCGACGCATGATTTGTGACGGCAAAATTATCGACAAGTGCGAGCTTGAAATGTAGAAGAAGAGTAAAGATATAATTTCTTAGCGTTTAATTGAAGTGAAAATTCTTGGCATACTTTACGCTCTACATTCTAATATCCTACTCGATAACTAAAGCATGACCCACATTCTAAGGACGACCCTTTTTGCGCATCCTGCCTTTTACTTCGAACGTCCTCTTGACTTGCACGCCTTCGACTGGTAGATCTTGGTGGAGGCGAGCCGCAATCAAGTGAACACAGTAGCCCATATTACGACAAAAGCATGACGAATCCGACACGTCTACGATCCAGCCTGGATTTGGTTGATCAATGATCTCCACTTCTTCGTCCGCCTGGTAAATCTGATCTTGCGTTGAGATCACCTTGTTGTTGATATGTGGGTTGCGTTGCTCTACGGTTTGGTAAACATAAACGCCCCTCCCTTCCACTAAGAACGCAATGGATCTTGGGTGGTGAGACTTGACCGATATCATTCTACCCTTCTGTAGCATTCGTAATCGCCCAATCTGCTCACTACTTGGTAACGGTGAGGTGTTGAATGGTTTGACACGGCAAGAGCGATGATGGCACATATCGAGAAATGCTTGAGCGAGGCCGCTAACCGACAGGAGCGAACGTAGAGAGTAATCATGCTTGATAGCTCGGTTGAACTGTTCGACTGGGTTGTTCGTCTTGGCGTATCCTGGTGGGGAAGCAACCCACTACCAGCGTAAAACGTCCCGAGAGCCACTGCTGCAAGACACGCTCGAATACGCGGAGCGCACGAGATTGTTATTCCATCCAGTTACAGCAACTCGTTGGTCCAACATTATTTACCGAGCGGGCATAGTGAATGCCGTAAACGTCTTGGATTTTCTTCGGGAGCATCTCAGGAGGAACAGATGCGATGTACTTTCGCACGTTCTGCACTACGTAAAAGAAACACATTAAGCAGACCGATGGGGTTGCTTGGTGGAGATCCTGTGCCACAACAGATTCGAGTGCATTCCGCTGCGCAATGTCGGCATCGGCTATAGCAAAACCGATTCTAGCAGTGACGCCCGTTATCGTCTTGTACATCTTGAATGTTTCGCGAAATACGTTTCAAGCTGGCGCTGGCGAATATCGGATATGATGAAAAACGCCACGGGGTGAAAATGGCGATGCACATGCGACACACCGATAATCACGGCTGGAAAACGTGCTGTTTTGAGCTTGAACGTAGCGTCAACGTGAAAAACGTAGTCGCTTGTATACTTCACATTTCGCATCATAATCTTCGTAGAGAATCCAATCACTAGTGGTCGTGCCGCTGTCCCCCGTGAAAGTATTGGTTGACCGGTACTGTTGGTAGGAAATCCAAAGGCAAACGCCGCTGTGTCAGCCAAGTCTGGATGAAAGGTTCGCATTTCGAGAATCAACACCGTTTTGTCAACGTCATTGTTATCGCGTTCGATAATGATGAGCGTAGCGTGTAACCGGGAGGAAAAGTCCTTGTGCGTTCCAATTGATTGGGATGATTCGAGCGTCGATCATGGCGTTCAAAATTCGAGAAGGCTTGAGCTTATCAGCCACTTTCTCTCGGATAAAGCGCTTCATTTGAAGGTTTAGCCGCACTGGAAGCTTGTCTACAACTGCCGATATGGCTGGCCATGTTGATCAAAGGTTCCACGCTTGGAAACTTCGCATATAGCTGTGCGAAGTGTCCACTCACATTCGCGTACATGCTCGCCGCAACTGGGCGCGCTGCACTTGTACATGGCGTAGTGCATGGTATGTTCGCCGGTTCGCATCAGACACACTTGGCAGACTTCATGCTGGCTTTTCTTCTTTCTTCACTGCTTCTGGCTATCAAGAAACAGCTCTATCTCCACCTCAGAGATATCGCGAGAGATGACGGCCCACTTGTATTTCGTTGGAGCCATTTGGAAGGGGAAGTTGTCGTTTGAACTGAAAAGTTGTCAAACCATCACCACACACGCACTCCTAGCCACTGGATTTGATTGTGGTTTTAGTCAGCGGAAATTTAAACGGATTGACTAAACATGACACCTCGTGCATAGGATCAGTACCGATATTATGGTACACGGTATCTTCGAATATTATGTTCAAACCAGTCGCCTCACGTGAAGTATCGAATGTCTCGCTCTTTTTTTAAGCAGCCGCCGTGTACTGTTAGGTCCTGGTGCGTGTACCCCCGATGTGCTTTTCCAGCGGTAGAGACTTCACAAATTACTTGTTCATATATAGAAAGTAATAACACATTCTTCATTATACAGCTAGACCTCCAAGGTACAGTGTACCATTTGCTTGGGTTTGAATTATGTTTGGTACTCCAACTTTAGCGGATCTGCTGTGAGTGTACGGCTTTATTTTGACCAATTATATGATTCTTATTTTAACCATCTGGGACCGCTCTGTATATCGAGGGACGTTTTGAGTATTTATCGGCACGGATTTGTATTTCCAGGTAGGTTTCTGTACTTTTCGTACACTCTCTGAATTATTCGTGTTTTTTTTCTGTAGATTTGGTACGGTGTCTGTCTAGAGCAAAGGCGGAGTCGATAATCGAGACTTCCGCCCATGAGCTAAATAGAATAATGAATTTTTCATTGTTGATTTTCCCATTAGCTTTTGCTTGCTTAAACCACTTGTCAGGAGAGTAATACTTCCAGTATTCTCGAGATTCACCAGGCACTAGGTCCAACTCCATGATCACATTCGATCGGAAATATTCGTCCACGCTGATGCTATGAATCGGACACCGGTCGGTACAACTTGAAATAGAGCATGTCGGTTATCTCCTTTTCCTCAAACTTGTTTCTGCTACCGACGTATGCATAAATGCTGAACGTAGACCGCTTGGCTCGAACCAGATTCCAACCTGGCGAGCGATCTAGTTAATAATTTTCTCGACGTCCGGTGGAAGCATGCCGGCATGTTTGGTCGGCACGTACCACTTGCGCATCTGATTGAAAAATGCTTCAATCAGGCAGAAACCGGCATCTTGAATCTTTCCACAAGTCTTGCACACGAAAAACAATGATCGGAGGGATGACCTTTACGGTCACATTTCCCGCACGTACTTCTCTTGCAACAATCACGATCGCCGAGCTTAGTCGAACCACAATGCACACATTTCTTGCGAGGTCGGTCCGGATCAAGCTGGTTTCCACCTGATCAACGCCGTTAGTCGTTGATCTCTGGCGGAGTACCGGTTCCGCCGTGAAGATATGGCAATATTCGTCTGAGCTCAAACTTGACCGGCCACTTTTTTCTCCAGAACTGCAAATATCCGAGGTCATCGTGATCGTCCGGATCACTCTTGCTGGTCGGGCCGCAGGCGTCTTGACCTGGTCCGGATGTGGTTTTGATCGGTATCGATTCGTCCTATCTGGACCTTGGGTTCTCCACTTTTAGCTCGTTGTAACGTACTTAAGGTATGCGAAAGAGGGTTAGCTGATCAGCCAGATCACGGTTATCCAAAGTGCCGTGGGTCTTTGATCGCCTTCTTGGCTATCAAACCAGCAACATTCAACCGATTTAGATATTCGATCGGTGTTTCATCAGATCTTTTCTTCATGTGATAGTATTGTCTCGCGCATAATACTCCTGAGTTGCAATATTGCTCTTCAAATTCACCACACAGTGAGGCCACTTCAGTCGTACTTCCCGACTCAACTGCTTGAGCCAGTTCTTGGCCGGACCTTTCACCAAATCAGCAAAAATCAGGCATCTTTCCCTTTCTGGCGTCTTGTCCCTCAAAAAGTCTGACTTCATCCGGCTGAAACAGGCTCTCGCCTGATCATCATCTATGTCCTTGCCGATAAAGTCTTTCAACTCAGAGATTGCCGACATCCGGACTCGAGTGATCGTCCCGGAATCACTATCAAATGCATGTGCCGAGGCCATACTTGCCTTGCGAGGCATCTCCATGTTCACATCGTCCAGATCGAAATTTTGACTGATTCCCCCGTTTGATTCCTAACCTAACACTACGATCTTGACTATCTTGCCACATGGTTTAGACGGTACCACCGTAGACCGTTCTTCGTTGATCTTCAACCTGAACTGTACCACTTTTGACCGATCTTCAACTGATCTTCGATCCGATCCTCAACTGATTTTCAACCCAGCCGATCTTCAGGTACCAGCTCGAAACCAGCTTAGACTCGGCCTCTTGGGATGTTCCGCAACTGGTTCCAGCACTGAACTTGACTAGACTTCTTTTATTTCAGCACCTGGAAACTGATTGGGCCCGACCCGGACCAGTTCAGGATCGGTTCGGGACCAGGTCGGAACCAGCTCCGAATCACCTCGAGATTACTTCGAACCAGCTCGGAACTAGCTAGGAATCAGCTTCCTTTGCCGGTTCCAACCTTTCTTCTGCCTCCAGCATACGTTAAAGTTGAGAGATTGGTTCGAGATCGGTCTTTCTCTTGAGGTCGGACTCGGCCCGATCCTTTAATGTCGATCAGGGCCAGTTTGGTGATCTTCGCAACTTGCTTCGGCCGATATATCCCATGGAGCTCACCAACTTATACATATGAGCTTCTTTATACGCTTGAAGTTCATGTCTTAAGAGTGATTCGGCTCATTTAGCCAGTTAACCGGAGTTCTATTCTCGTGTCAATTGAACCAGTTAGACTACCGATAATCGGCTCCAATAATCATTCTCCGTCGTAAAAAATGTACCAAACCATCCATAAAACTGCTTTGTTACACATGGCTTAATCGGTCCGACTTTAAAATCAACCCGGTCCGGCATCTGGATATTTTCTTCTGGTCACGATACTTGGCTGATTCACTGCTCTCTGGGACAAGGTGCGACAACGGTAACTCCCATTCTTTTCTCCACTTTTGCACGATAGCCTGTTATTACTGACGTCATCCCAACGTTGAACCGGCATGTCCCACCCATCAACGGTTCTGTCCTACCCATCCATGATGGGTGTTCCGGCAACCACCAATCAGCATCCAATGTGGGTCACTGATTTCTGATTCACTTCACCATAATGAGAGGCATACCCTTCCCCGTCTTACAATTGGTACACGTCCCCACATATTGTTGCACACTGCGATACAATCCACTCCAGTGAAAGTGGTCCCTGACCTTGTGATATGTTCGACCGATCCCTTTATGCCCTCCATCCAAATTGACGTGGCAATGGTGGAAGACAGAAGCAGGTAGTAACACATTAATAGTTTTTTTTTCTAAACTATATAGACATATTTAAACCAGTTCTACAGTTTTGAACTCGCCTCGTCAAGCACAAGTGATATTCACTCCGCTCTCAAGACTCTGGTTTTGAAACTATCCTACCTACAACCCTTCCAACCGCGTCAACCGACCTCTCACAGCCACTCGCTCAGATGGACATCCCTTCGCGCTCACCCAACCGCACCTGCAACTGCAGCTACACCCTCACTCCGCCCTGCTATTCCTCGTCACGAATATTACACCATACATGGGCGACTTCCCGCTATGTTCCTACGGACAAGTTTTTGCTTCCTTTGATGACGCTGTCGCTATGATTTCTTCGGCGCAAGAACTCCGCATGCTTGCTCTCCCAGAAGTACAGCGTGGTCGGGTGGTGGCTCCGGACAAGATTAAGTTGTTTATCCTTGCTCCCCGTCTAGCAGGCACGTTCTGAATTGACGACATTCTGCACTCGATTAACTGGAAATTTCAGACAGCGCTTTGGGGCTCTGCTTTCAATAGCCTTTGTGGTTTTGTTTGTGTCCGAAGGCAAGGGATCCGCTTCACTCGTGATATTGCTATTAAGCAAGGTGGGACGGCCGCTTCGAGTATGGGACAACAACTTCTTATCGATACGTACAGCGTCTACGAGCGTTTGTACAATGTTAGGTTCCATCCGAGTTGGATGATGGTGTCATCTACGACTATTTTGTCAGCTTGGGGCTCCAGCCAGTAATCGCTCCCACGCACCAAGCGGGAACGCTGATGTCTCGGGACCGCACGGTCCGGTTCCCAAATACCGATGAACTTTTAGTAGATGTAGTACCTCTTCGCGAGATCCATTTCAACGGGTTTGATATACAAGTTTACGCCCACCATAAGAAGCGAGCACTGAAAAGGTGATTCCTCCATCCATCTTAGCAAGGCCAGTGAATAGCAGAGGCGCTCTGCAAAAGAAACACGGCAGTTGGAAAATCCGACTTCACCACGTCCACTCGAAAAAGACTCACCATCCCCTGCCACTAGAGAACGTGATCTCATTCTAGAACGTCCGGAGTCTGCCGCTTCGGCTCAGGACTGGATCAAAATTGGTCGACGTACGGTGTGCCATATATCTCATCCTGCCGATTACGGACGAAGAGGTGGACGTGATTCCTACACCTTCAGTACACGACGGGCGTCTCACTTTCGGCTTTTGAGCAACAGCCTTCGAGTCGGCTTTCGGGGATCACGACGATGACGATTACACAGCATGTGGTGCTGATTGTATCGCCCGAGCCGATTCGACTACCGTTGCGTGCAAGCCGATGATTTTATCAATCAGGGTTGGTGAATTAATTTCGGCTCGCTCGACTTTTCGTCCTAGGACAAACGCGCTTAAGCGTTCTGATTATCGCCGTCGAGCTAAGAAAGCAGCCAAAAGTTGCAGGCTCCTGGAAACCCATAAGATCGTTTAGGTGCCATCACGGCCCAGCCATGCGCATACGCTACTCGTATGCACGCGGCCACTCCCGACGTGAATTCAATTGTCTTCGATCATGCGCGTTTTGGACTTTATAGTAGGAAGCCATCACAAACCCACAGGGCTAGTTTTGACCTCATGGACCGTATTAGAGAGGACTACAAGGATTCGTCCTCCCCCATCTACCACGGATCTGGACACGGCTTGCGAAGTAGCTTTAGCCTGTGCAAGACTGGATCATTTTTCTTCACTCGCGTCCCGGCAATTTACAACGGTCCAGTAGCGATCTGCGGTGACACCCTCTTCAGAACGCCAACTTCCTTCTTTGGTCTGATGAAACGCTCGCAACTGTGTGTGCGTCGGAACGGGGCTCCGAATACAAGGATTTTGGGACTGATGTAATGCGTACCGCCTTGAAAATAGTTATCAAAAACCAACTCCGCTCTGCCACAGCAAATGTAACACCTCTTTTGGACAGTGATGCCACGTCCTCAAATTCTTCTGATATTACCAACTGTAGCTAATGCACTTGGAGACTGCGAGGAATCTCGTTAAACATCAGCGAGATCAATTTACCCCGCAACAGCACTTACCGTCCAAAGATCAAACACATGTTTGAACGCCTTCTAGCGGATTACGAACTGATCGCTTTTCAGGAACGACATTTGTCACACTCCGACAACGTCAATTTTGTCGATTACTTCGCCCACATCGTGGACTCGAAGGCGCTCGCCTTTTGGCCGAACAGCAACACTTTGATCTGTAATGGTCACAACGATGTTGGGCTGGACTTGTTCGACTCCCACCCCTTTCGCAATGTTCAGGATGTGACATCTCAGTTCACACTTAGATCGCTACCTCCTTTTGGATACTACTTTGATCAAATCCAAATATTTGTTCACGTAGTTTTTTTTTTCACCCCAGTTCAGCCCGATGAACGTAACCGATTTTCGCTCCATACCCACAGACTTCCCGGAAGGTTCTCAACACATAGTCGTCGGTGATCTCAATACCACCCTAGACCCTCTAATGAATTTTCCTCAACCCTCCAAGATCCTGCTCGTGACGATCTAAGATCGTGGACCCATGGCGGCTAAATCTTCCTGACCGACGACTTTTTACGGGTCCTGACAACAAGCGTCGTATCGACTACTACCTTGTATCAGCGGGCGTTCTCGAGTCCTTTTATCATGGATCTTGTTATATCATTGACGCCAAATTCTATCATGAAGATCACCGCCCAGTGGAAGTTATCCGTCCCAACCTTTAGCGAAGCTTCCGTGGAAATGTCCCTACTGTTTTCCATGTCCAGATGACGTTACGTGCATCTCACGAGGATCTTCGTCTCCGCCTCCGTTTATTTCATCACTGCAACCCGGGGAGGTTGCTCGACGAACATCAGCGAGACCGCGAATATCTTCAGCAAATGCAGCAAACTTTGAAGAACAAAGATGACCAGGAACTACGCAAGCTACAGAACCAATTGTCAGTGGCTAAAGCCCTGGAAGCTGCCTGCCCGCCTGCTACCACAAGGGCGGAGGTGCGTACTACTGAAGCAGAGCTAATTGCACAGGAGGATTATTTCATGAGTCGCCGAGAGAAGGCCAAATTTGACTATGATGTGGCGGAACGTGAAAAGGCAGCTCCTATTTTGTTCGAGCCCCTACACCAACTGCTTACCGCGTTGAAATCCCAGAAGTACGCCGCGCCGACGGATCTACAATCTCAAACCTTTCGAAGATGGCAGCCGAGCATCGTGAGTATTGGGGAAAATTATACCAGTCTTCTTCGTAGGATTAAAACAATCAACATCGCAACACCCGGCAGTATAATCCAGTTAAACTTCAGGAACTGGTACGACATGGCACGAAACGATTAACGAAAACATGGCAACGTATGATGGACGCCCCCCCCCCTTACAGACAACGATTTGTTCTGAGCAATAAGTAGATCTCCGAAAAGCAAATCCGCTGGCATTGAAGCTGATAGTTTTCCGCTAAATACTATCAGCTTTTACCATCAGAATGGTCTCCGCTCGAAGAACCGGTATACGCGATTAATCCTGAAAGATCTCGGATGACAAAGTTACAATGCCTTTCATATATCTTGCTTTTGTTCAAGGGGGGTGATCGTAGTCAACTCAGCAACGATCGATGTTGAAGGATGACGCAAAGTTCGGCCCAAAGATCTTGGCGTGGCGCGTCCGGAGCATCCTTCCCACCTTGTTTCATACAGATCAGTCAGGATTTGTCCAGGGCCTGGTGGATTCTTCACACCCTTCTTCAATTTCATGATTTACAAGCGTTAGCACAAACTACAACTTTCAAATGCTGGTGCAGTTCTTCTGGATTTTGCCAAAGCTTTTTTTTATAGTGTATTGTGGCCCGCACTTGACCAATTCTCGTGCCATTTTGGTTTTGGCGAAAAAGAATTCGAGACTGGTGAATTTCTTCTTCCAAGGTATCCTGGTTCGCGTCCTTGTCAACGGGACGGCAAACAATTTTTGAGTTAGGATGTGGCGTCCGCCAGGACGACCCTCTTTCACCTGCACCCTTCGTGATCTTCATCGAACGAGTGCTATGCTACCTACGAGCACCTTAGGGATTCATGTTCCCGGTCGGCGAAACTCCATCATCTGTCGGCATTTGCTGATGACTGCAGTGGAATACTCCAAGACCTCTCAAATACTTCAACATCTGTCAGTCATGTCGGACAAAACGCTACAGTGGCAGGACTAACACTCAAGTCCACAAAACCCACATTCTCCCATTTCAGCTTTGCCTCCAAATATTCGCCGGTTGCTTGAACAAGCTAGGTGGGACGTCGTCGTCGCCAACTCTGACATCCGAGTCCTCGTGATATACATAAGTCTTTCTCTCCAATCAATCACACGTTTTCCAAGACTTATCGATGCAATGATTTCTCATTGCTTACTCTGTCGATTTGGCGAGAACTCCGCTACGACGCGCAGTCATTCTCCGCACTATCGTTCTCCCGCTTTTATGGTATACGGCGACTGTGACACCCGTTCCTTCAACCGTGGCCGACCAAGTCAAACTTATTTGTGAATCCTTTCTTTTCAAGAAGCCCATTGCTGGTGACGTTAAATTTCGAGGGCCGATGCGCGGGAATGGCTATATCTACCAATCTCTCAAGGTGGATTAGGATTGCTGGAGACAATTTCATTTAGCCATGTCGTCCAAATGTGCTCTTTACGGGATGCATTGTACACCGCGACAGTTACGCATCTCATCCCGCGCTGGTTCTCCGCGGCCTTCGCACTTTCACGATCACTTTGCCTGGGATTTGACATCCTTTACGCCCCAATCAAACATTTAATTGTTTTGGAGAAACGATGGGATCCCCTGGACGAGCTCTGCCTCGAATGTCTTTTTGAATGGGGAGGCTTAAAGAAAATGTAAGCCACACTTACATCGTCATCTCGGTACACCCAGGAGATGCCTTACTGGTGCAACGCGTTAATCCCAGCAAATACGAGGGGAGCCAAGGCTTCATCCACCTCTCATTACTTTTTTTAACGCTGGTTACCTACGGACCCAAGATTTCGTTGATCGATTCGGGGATTTTCCTACAAAGGATCGATAATACTCCCCAGAGACGCATTTTCGGCTGAGGGTGTCTAGAATCCTTTCCTTTAATCACAATCAGGGCCCCTTGCAAGGTCCGCACCGTCAACGAGAAATGTGCGCGACGGCTCACGGATGGACCTTCAATACGACCATCTTCATACAGGGCACAGACCATGAGCTATACCACATGCTTCACAAACTTTTTAAGATTGGGATCATGCCGAATACACCGCTTGGAATTTTCGACGAGCCTAATTAGAAAGATCTGTGGCGGAGAGAACGCCGGATTGATCGCGACTTATTGCCAGTTTTGGCCGACATCAAGATAAGACTCCAACATAATGCTGGTACTGAAAGAGAAAAGAATGTGCAGCCGAAAAATCGCGGAGGGATGACCTTAAAGACGTTCATCTTTTCAGTAATCGATGACCGTCGAGATGAACCGAACCGCGGTCGGTGTTATCATGTGGTGCTCAACAATAAGTCGGAGGAATGGATTACGCGCGCGAAAAACCTGGAGCTGGATGATAATCGGCAGCACTGCGAATGGGTAGACTTATGGTATGGCGTCGATAAGAAGAAAACGCATCCGTACGCCCGCTTTCTTCATGGCTTGCTGTCTCACCGAGCGCAACTGACCGCTTCAGAAGAAGGGGACTGCGTTCGGCAAGCCATTGACGCGCTTTACCATCGAGAATACGCTGATTTGGTGACGCAAGAGAAATGGAACGAGTTCCTGGTGGGGAAGGGGATTCAGCCGGAGGAAAGCGCTGATATGAAGATCGCGATACTATTGGCTTGAATCGAAGATACCCCCAACTTTAGCGATCAAGGTAATCGCTTGCGAAAGCAGGCAAACCTGCTTCGGAGAGGGAAGGTGGATGTGGACAGAATGTTAGATTTGGAGCTGGAATCGAGAACGTATCTGGTCGCTTGTGACTTGTCCGAGACTCAGGGACACTGCTTTGCGTTGTACGTAACGCCGGAGCCAGTGTGTTCGCACCAAGTGTTTGACCAACACAAATGGATTGGTCTGGATGAAGCCAAATAGTTGTATCGTATCCGTGACGTTTACCGCGTCGTGTTTAACGATGGCTTCAAAAACGCTCGTAGAGGTGGAGGCTAGCGTAAAAAAGATGAAAATGAAACCAATCAGGAGTCGAAGGGATCCCACATTGCGTTATCTGGTTCGCAAGGTCGAATGGACAAAATCCCTTTCATTGACAGCATCTGAATCACGGCATGCAGGATGGCGCGGATGTCAGGGTGTGTAGCAAAATGTTGTGTACTTGCTAGGAAGGGAAATACAACAACATCGTAAAAATAGCCTGAACGTTATCTTAGAAACCAGCGACTACCCCACTTAAGACCGAAGAAAATGGCGGCAAAGTGCGGTGATACGATTGTTCCCCTAGTCACACAAGCGGCGCAGGTGGAGGTAAATGTAAGCGCTGGCTCTGCGGATGACAAAATCCACGTGTGTTGGGGCTTCGTTCTTCATACAATCGTCGTGATGGATTCACAACACGTATAACGCCCTGCAGCGGAATACATTGAAAACGCACCGTGTTGTGTGTGCCGTATAAACTGATGGAGCTTGGCGTGAAGTCAAGGTGCTGAAGATACACGACATCTGCCCACGTAACCGGAGACAGTACTACCGGTATGTACTGGATATCCGATTGGAATGCATTCCAAGTCGGACGGTAGAGCAAGTTCAGAAGAGGTGTTTAGCGGCTTTTCCACAGTTTGAAAGCCATGGACCCAGAGAGCATCCGTCATCTGTTTGATGACGATATTTGTGCGCACATTAAGTCCAGCTGTGGCTGAGTCAGGCCTGACCTTAGCTGGGTCCCTGCTAATTCAGTCTCCTCGAATTTTCTTCAACAGACCCTGTTGAAGTGATTCCCGCCTCGATAGCTGTGTCAGCACCGCGGCCTCAACCTGAACATTTCCATGTTTCTTTGACGAATTTTCCGCTTCATCTTTGACTTCACGCGCGTTTTAGTCACAAATGAGCCGCTGTTGACACATCGCTCCCGTTTTCGTCTCCTCATCACTATTGCCACCCCTCCCAAAACCGCTAGGCTCACCCTCGCTGCTTGAGCTGTCGCTACTGACTTCGGGGCTGCTAGTCCCAAAATGAGTGCTTTCAACGATGTCGGCAACAACTCCATCATGAGCAATTTCAACGATATCGGCAACAAATTCCTCATTTAAGACGCCGCTCGACATCCCACGCCAGTCATTGCATCACACCACCAACCACCTCGTCCAAAAGAGGCTAGCGGCAACGTTCTGGATAGCGGTGGTGGTACTTCTCCGCGAGGATCCTAGCGCGATTCCTGTCAGTGTCGCTACCGACGAAGTTGATCTTTGTCGGAGGTCATCGTCATTACTCGGGTTTCAAAGGTACACCTGCGGGCTACTAGGAATTTTTGTAAATGACGTAAATTTTCGGTCACGAAGTACATTCCCTGTACCCAAGTGACAGCAGTCCGCGACTAACCAGTTTCAGTACAGTCGACTTATTGCGGGGTTTGAAACCTTACAGCTCACTGCACCAAATACCAGAGTACAATTTTGGAACACCCCATTTCTATCAGATACTCCAGCTTAGGCATTTTGACAGGTTTATGATCATCTTAGAATATCCATTTACTTGTTTTTACTATACTATATACTTAAACCAAGTAATAAACCATTATTTTACCAGTTCTAGAGCTTCCAAATCTTTTACGCATAAGCTCTAACACCCCACGTAGATGTTCTTTATGAATATCTACATCGCTTTATTGCGTTCAGCAACTGCGGATGAACACATCGTCGAAGTAGCTCGGTGCGAATTCACGCACCGGACCCAAAAGATGCGTGACGCATCTATTAAATGCTGCAGTGGCATTTCGAAGCCTCTGTGGTATCCCAAGCCACTCCTAAATCGTACCGGTTGGAGTGCCTACTGACGTGAGAGGGATATCCTTCTCACACATAAGGATTTGGTAAAATCCATCCCTCAAATCGAGAGCACTAAAGACAGTGCTCCCGCTCATGCCGTTTATGATGACATCTTTTCGCGGTACCGGCGTTTTTGCCGGTAACGTGTCCGCGTTCAGCTTGTTACAAGCGTGTACTATTCTCCACCAACCAGTGGACTTCTTCACACGGATTGGAGTGCGAGGAGGTTGACTCTTGCACATGTCTCGCCTTGCGACGAGTTTCAAAGATCTCGTCGATTGCCTTCACCTGGCCACGCGGTAATGGCCATTGCCGCGTGACGCAGTACTCCGTGCCTGGCACGTGGTCAATCTCATGTCGAGTTTCGTTATCTTTAGGTAGATCGCATGTTACTTCGTCTGGGAATACGTCAGCGTATTCTCATAATATGGGTATTTCGCCTCAAGCGACCCCCAGCTCTGCGCCTCAAAGCACTGAACGTTGGCTTGTTCATTGGGAACAGTATCGTTCCCAACGTCGTGCGTTTGCACTGTGGCTATTTGCTCATGAATATCCACAACAGCATCTGTTGCGACGATGATACAGATCTGCTCGATCTGATCACCGTGCAAATGCTTCGAAAACTTTATCCAGCTTAGAGCTGGAAGAGCCATCACCTCCAAACCTAATTTCGGGGGATTGTCGAGTGTGAGAGACTGGGTAGCTAATCCGTTCTCTGTCTGTATCACGACGTTTATCGTCTCGACGGTCTCGTCCTCGTGATCATATGCCCTCGTCCGATCTCTTGCGTGTTCGGCGACACGGTAATCCTTATCACTTGGTGGCGACTGCCGGCCATAGAGTCTTGTTCCTCACGACTGCTCTCAATCGTGAAGTCTTCAACACGGGAATCATTTTCACTCGTGTTGATACCTTCGTTCTCATGGTGGGAACTTCCCACCGTGGATAAATCTTTCGCACGATGACCGTCGTCGAACGTGGATAGTTCAACACGGGGGTGTTTGTCACCCGTGTTGCACACATCTTCAACACGCAACGACTCATCTATTGCGTGTGTAAGTCCCACTGATTTCTTATCAGCGGATGTTCCTTCCGCTGATAGTGTCAGGTCAGACCTGGTGGTGCCATCGCCACCCATTAGACTGTCTGATGCTGCGGTTGAATCGTTTGATACAGCCGGATTACTCACATGATGATCAGTCCTTGTAGGGTTGCCGCAGTCGATTGACAGGTTATCCCAGTCGATCATTCGTTTATGCTTGGATATCCAAGGGATACCGAAGATCACATCAAACTTGTCTTCTAAAGCGGGGACGATGAATTCGTCCTCGAACAGTGTAGCTCGAAACGTGTGCGAACTACACGCTTAGGAATAGTCACGGTTGCTAACCGGACTGACAACATACTTCGTGGAGTATTAACCTCCACGAAATCCAACGACGTTAGACACTCAGTGCTAACAAAATTGTTCGATGCTCCTGTGTCAAACCAAGTGTGCATGGGGACATGGTTTCCATGCGGATTTACTATTAGGGTGATGAGAGGTTACCCTTCACCCAGTATCTTTAGGCAGGACATAGCCCCATCTGGGGCTGTTATCCTCACATGCTCGATGTCAGCATGTAAGATAACCCTTCCAGTAGCCCTACTGGTAATGCGTCCGGGGTCGGAATCCCCGCATCCTTGAAGACAGCAGCATCCCTGATACCACGCTCCTTCGAAAGATCCGAATGTTGGCGGCTGATATCTCGGAGCAGAGACCGGGCCCAGCGCCAATCCTCGGTAAAGCCGCTGAAGGCGACATTTGCGCGTGGGCATTGGGCATGCAGCGGGACGGCTACCCTGTGACACGGGACATGCTGATTTCTAAGGGCAGTTTACAGGGCGATTTTTGGAAGAACCCGCGAGGCCGGAATCGTTGGGCGTGGCTAGTGCGGACGTTTTCTAGAACATTATCCTATTCAAACGACAATAAATGCACATCATGTCAAGCGCGTAAGAAACAAGATTTCGTTACTTACTGTGATTGCATTCTTTTGCCGCTGCGCCCGCGTCGTCATTCTCTACCGGGACCCCATCGTATTTTCAACATGAACGAAACCGGGTTTGTCCAGAATGCTATGTTCAAGAAGGTTTTCGCTTTGAGGGGATCAAGAAATGTTTGGTCACGTACTGTGAAAACCAGTTTTCCCCTGACGATGGTGCTGCGGGTTCGGTATGAGGGTTTCTCGTTGCGGGTTCGGTATGAGGGTTTCTCGTTCCTCCCCTTTTTATTGTCCCAGGCAAGCGTCTGAGCCCAGACGTAATGCAAGCGTGCGACATCCCAGGTGCCGAGATCACCACCATCCAGGCGGGATTCATGCAGATATAATGATCAGGTGGTTCGATCATTTGTCCCGCAACATTTACCCTGAGATAAAACGTCTCACATGCTTGTTCTGGACGGCGCAGGTAGCTACATGGACGAAAGAATCGATCAAGCGGCAGCCAACTCATGCATCGGTTCGATACAGCTACCACCTAATGCGAGTCACCTCTTTCAGCCCCTGAATATCGCTGTTTTCAAGGAAGTCAAGGAAGCGCTCAAGGGCGCCATTTACTGCTAACGGGATTGACGTCTCTCAGCAAAAAGGATGCAGTGGCGTTGGCCTATAGCGCTTGGAGAAAAGGTTGCATGACACTATTATTTCGGGTTTCAGGGAGACTGGAATCTGGTCAGTCAATCTATGTACGATGCGGCTATTCAAATTTCGAAACAATGGTGTGTCTAAATACATGCCGGACGCCGCCTGGTTAACAGTTCGAGAGATCGTCCGCTCTAAGATTATGCTTCTCCAACCAAGGCCAAAGACGCAGCAGTGCCGACGCAAGACTGTTGACGTGAAGCGTCGTCTTTTCACGACCGACGATCTCGAAGTAACGGACGAGTAAGCAATCGACGGCTCCTGTGCAACGGAAGAGGCTTCAACCTGCTTTGCCACAGCAACTTGGCACTCCTTGCAGCCGTCCATCTCGCAAAAGTGATTGCACTGAGTACTTGAGCACTTGTGCACGATTAAATTCAATATTGGAATGTTTGACAGCCTGGTGATATGCTGGCTTACCCAGCATTCTATATTATGCGATATTACGGTAGTTTTGAGGTATACAAACTCCAAGTTAGAGAATTTGTCCAAAACCATGATTGTCCTAAACCGTGGTCACATCAAGTAACAAATTCTCTATGAACGTGCATACATACAAATGTTAAGTTAGATTTTAGGCTTTAAATCTTTGACTATTTTTAATGCACTTCCCCTTTTTTCTCTTTTTATTAAGAACAACTATTATCCGAGCCGATCTAGCCACCGGAGTAACCAACGGATCCTACACATAGATTACCTGAGACTGCTCAAGACTCTAACCGGTCTACGTAGTCACACGACATACAGGGTACATCTTCCTACAGGTTCTGAGCCTAAGGAAACACCTGGCAAAAAAAATAAGTATTAAGGTTTTTAAGTTGCGCTAAATCTTTTAAATTTTTCGCTAGAATTGTGAAATTCTGTTTTTTGCGCGGAAGTCCCCTTATTTTTAGAACGGTAATTACTAAAGTGTTTCGTTTGCTCTCGTGGATATGAAGAACGCAAAAGGTGAAAACCCCGATGTGGATGTGGATGCGTTACTGGACTATGTTAAGCGCCTTGAGGGTAGGTTGGGGGCAGTGGAAGGGGAGCGACCGTCGGAGTCATCCCCCAGCACCTCATCTAAGTCCCATAGAAGTGCAAATGCAAGTGTATTTTTTCGAAACATTGCAAAATAATGGGCCGTTTGGTAATCGGATGACATTGAATGATAAAATTGATGAAAATGGCATTAAGCGAGGTGATGCGTTGCGTGGTGGTGCCCATAAAGTACAGCAAGCGTAGCTACCCGGAGGAATGCTGTGGGAGGAATTGTCCCTCCCCCCCCCCCGGTGCGTCATGCACAACAGCTCTTTTTTCCCACTGGGGGTGTAAAATTGACTATTCAGAATTTTTCTGGACTCGAATGGACGGAATGATTGAGGTAAAATTAAGTGAGCATTTAGAGGGAGTCGCAGGAAATTATTTTCAAGCAAATATTTCGACATGGTGGCAGCTTTCCGAGCAACTATATTTTGTGCTGGACCAAATGCTAACGCATTTAAAGTGAATATCTCCAACCATCAAGCTGCACGCTCGTTCACTGCTGAGAAGGATCCACGCAAATTGGACGCAGCATTTTTGTATCTGGTGGTAATTAGCCAGAGAAAGTGGGTCTTATGAACAATTAAATGTGAAGAATATTGTAAGATATGCTGCTCCGATCTTAAAATTGGGTTCAATGATTCGTTCCAACCCTCATTGTGAGGATTACGTGTAACATGCTCAAGAGTTCGTCGCATCGGCACAAAAGCTGGAGGACGAAGCACTGAAGCCCAGAAAGCCAGTAAAGAGCATGGTTAATTCAGTTGACGAGAGAAAAGGGAAGAGGACCTGCTTCAGCTGTGGAATGGAAGGTCACATTCAAAGAGGCTGTAAACAAGGCGTTAAAACAATTTTAACAAGCGTTTTGAGCGACGCGGAAAGCGTCAAAGTGAAGCAAGTGATGATAGGCAGTCATGTTGTCGACAATTGAAAATAAGGCTGACAATGAAGTTTATCCAAAACGGGATATATTACGGATTATTGACAGTGGTGCAAGCCGGCACCTAATGTCAAGTGAAACATTCTTGGATAAGGCAAAATAATGCAGTGAAGATGAAAGCCTACTACTACTACCAGATGGCGCAGTGTTAAAGGTGACAAAAGTTGGTAATGTGAAGCTCAAGACCGATATATCCACTATCGTGCTAAGAGAAGTCTAATTTGCGCCAAAATTAGGAAAAAAATCACTTGGATGTTTACAAAAACAAAGGATGTGTTTTGAAAGACAATGAACGAAACATGCAAATGATGTACAGAAATGATGTACTGCTGAAGTTGATGTATCCGGTTACGTATTCACCGCAAAGTTGCGACCATTCAAGAAGTTAAGTGTGTCGCAAGCATTTACGAACATGGTGATGAATGAATGTGGTGACAGATAACGCCTGTGATGACTCCCAAGAAGGCACCATGTACCAATTCCATCTTGGATTGGGCCATCTATCGTATGATATTGTTGAAAGGGTAGCTAGAGACCCAGCGTCGGGTATAAAGTTGACGGACAAACGTAGACCAACTGTTTAACCTGTTCAGAGGGTAAGGCAACAAAGTCGCAACAATCATAAAAGGACACACGGGTGTGAGACGACAAATCACTGAGGTCGGAAGTCCATTTTCCAACGGCAAACCCAAGCGAATGAATAGGACTATTTTCAATATGATCCGTTGTATGATTTTTGGATCAGGCGTACCGCTGATGTACTGGTCTGAGGCTGCTGAGTATGCCAGCTACATACTCAATCGAAGTCCTACACGATCAAATCCAAGACGAGCATCACCAATTGAAATTCTGACGAAAAAGCCAACGAATGTCATGGATATTGTTATTTAGGGTCGACTTGTATGGTGTGGCGTGATGCCAAGAAGAGGTCACTTGGAAAGCACGCAGACAAGGTATTAGTTTTGCGCAAGAATGATAAAAGTAAAGGCTATAAAGACTTACTTCTAAATGACATAGTAGTGACGACTACACGTCACGTGAGTCGAATTGAGACTCTAAATAGTGAAGACAATCAAAAGTTAATTCGCTCACTTGAAGAAAATGATGGTGATGATTTGGAATTAACTAACAAAGAAGAAGATGCATCCGAAGAGGAAATGCTGCATCGAAGGAGATATCGCGAGCAAGGGATGCATTGTTGCTCTTAAGGCTACAGTTCCGAGAAGATCAGGCCGAAAGGTGAAAAAGACACCTAAGGCAATTGCTCTGGCAGAAAAGAAAAGCAAGAAAGTCACGAAAGCGCAGAATTTTGTTGAAGGAGATCCTGGAAATGCTGTGATTAATAATGGTTATTCGTTTTTCGCATTTGCTGTGTCTGATATTAATTTATTGAGTGTATGGTAAAATTGCTTCTGTGCCAGACCCCAAAAGGCAACCAAGGCAGCCATTCTGACAAGCGGTAAGCAGCGGAAAAGGCTGAGATAAAGCCTTTAGGTGATCTCGATACGGGGAAAATCATTCGTATAGATGAATGTAACAAGCTATTGCACATTAAGTGGGTGTACAAGACAAACCTGAAGGCCGATGGCACTGTTGAACGTTACAAGGCGAGGCATGTAGTAAAGAAGAGCAACAAGCTGGTCCCCAAGTAACTCGTTCTGGAGAGGGTCTAGCACTAGTCGATAGACCGGGTTCTGTCGGTCTTGAGCACTACAGATGGGTCCAACGGGTTGAAGTGGGGCATCCACTGGTGTTATCGGATCACGAAGAATTAACTATTATGTGACCCAACCATTGCTTCGAAGGGGAAGTAGAAAAGATTATGGAGACTCGATCGAGCAAAAAAAACCGGTACAGCCGAACGCATCGCGAGTTTCTAGTACTTGTAGCTTGTGGAGATAAGCAGATTTTTGGTGAAGACGATTTTGTTACATTTTCTACAGTAATGGACTTAAAAAATATGAAAGTAATCCTGATTATGGTTATTGTATGGAATGTGCCAGCAAGGCATGGGGATGTACCTCGTGCTTAAAACTTAAGAAGATTACGCATATACCACAGGAATTTAGGGCGAAAATTCAAAGGAATTTGGTGTATCAAGTTTGAAGGAGCTAGTACTAAATTAAAGCGGAATATCTATAGTTTGAAACAGGCAAGGAGATTGTGGTATGATTTTTTACGTAACACACTGACTGACATGGACTTAACGCAGTGCGTGATTTAGCACTTGTGTGTTTGTGCGGACTAATGAGCGTGGAACTATTATTGTTGGAGTCTATACTGATGACTTATTAGTCACTGCATCGGAAGTGTCGTTAGTGAACGATTTGTTTCGAAGCATGGAAATTTTGAAACTCTAATACTGAGGAAAACTTGAAAAATTCTAGGTATGAAAATTGAGGGAACTTCTCATGATGGTTACCTAATTGATCCAGAGCTGACGATTCTTTAAATGAAGCATGAACTAAAGGATGCAAATAGTGTGAAAACTCTAATATCGGATATGGTGAAGACTGATGGGTTAAATGAGTTTTTACCATCGAGGTCACGTGGAGACATGCCTACAATTAAGGATTTTCAGTCGCTCGTTGGCAGCTTTTTGTGGATATCGCGGGTCTCGAGACCTATATATCCTTCGCAGTGCATCGATCCACCCGACACACCCACGCACCTACTTTGGCACATTACAGGGTAGCGAAACGTGGGGCGAGGTACCTAAAAAGTACAATACACTTAAGGTTAAATTTGAAGCGTGGTGAAGAAGAAAAATTACCATTACGAATTATCAGTTGTAGTGACGCTGATTTCGCTTGGTGAAGGCCGGAAGAGTATCAGTGCAAATGTTATTTTCGTGAATGGGGTAGTTGCAGATTGGAGCTGCAAGAACCAGGGCACAGTAGCGCTGTCCCCAGCAGCAGATGCGGAGTTTGTTGCTGCTGTAGGAGGCAGAGAGGCTCTAGGATTGAAAGAACGTTTTGATGAAATTGGAGTGAAGTCGAAGACTCCAATTATACTGAAAGTTGATAATCAAGCAGCATTTAAGTAGATGCAAAGTGAACAAGTGCAACCCCAGTTCTAAGCATGTGGACGTTTTTAAAAGATATCACGATGGAGGGCGTAGTAAAGCCGGGACATGTGGCTAGCGAACAAATGATTGCTGATTTACTCACGAAGTCTTTGCACGCACCACGCATCATGGAGTGATGGGCGAAAATTGGCTTGAAGTAAAGTTCTTTGTTTTTAATGGTTTTTTCATTGGAGTTCCTGTTGTACAATGGATAAACACAAAATTGAAGATTTTGTGTTGCTCAAGTTGAAAATAGAAGAACCACAGTGATCTCGGAAGAAGTGTTGGAATGTGTGACAGCCTGGTGATATGATGGCTTACCCATCATTCTATATTATGCGAAATTACGGTAGTTCCGAGGTATACAAATTCCAAGTTAGAGAATTTGTCCAAACCATGGCTGTCCAAATCTGTGGTCACATCCAGTATACGAATTCTCTAAGAACATGCATACATACAAATGTTAAGTTAGATTTTAGGTTTTAAATCTTTGAACATTTTTAATGCACTTCCCATTTTTCTCTCTTTTATTAAGAATAACTACTTATCCGAGCCGATTTTTCATCCGGACTAACCGCTGGATCAAACACATAGACTACTCGACGCTGCCCAAGCCTCTAACCGGTATACGTAGTCACACGACATACAGGGTTCATCTTCCTACATTCAACACTTGAGAAACATCGTCCCTTACAATTCGTTGCACTGCATGCGACATGCTACAGATATGCTGCTTCACAAAGCATCGATGGTTTCCTTCGATCCTTTTTCAACTCGCAATCATGTTGGCAATTAGAGACATCGACAAGACCACACCTCTCGCCGCATGTGTGGTTCCCCTTCCCCGCAATTGCAATTGCAATTGCATTCGTGACCAGTTTTAAAGACAATGGGGAATTTCACTTTCATGATCTAAATCTCAATACAGAATTCACAAAAGCTGCGACACACGTGCTTGTACTGCAATCGTGGTCCGTAGGATAGGATGGAAAGCAGACCGCATGCACTGAGGCTGACATTTCGCACATTGCTGAAAGCATCATTGCAAGAAAAGCTTCAAACGGGACGAGGTAACAGTGCTCAATTTTGTCCCATTCTTCCTTAAACCGCTTTCGGGACAAGGTAACAGTGCTCAATTTTGTCCCATTCTTCCTTAAACCGCTTTTTTCTAGAAATTGTTTCACCCAAAGAGCAACTTTAGCCTGACAACGGTGAACCAAATATGACAGCATGAGATCGAAGCGGGTAAAGTCAACCTCCGTTATCGATTCAAATGCATCTTTAGATGATCAAATCAAATGCCCGGCTAAACGGACGTCAAACATTCGATTGAAAGCACATTGGTTGAAGAAGCACGCGCACCAAGGGACTAAAATCATGCTCAACGCCCTCAGGCTCATCGAAAAAAGTATAATCAGTATCAAAATAAGTACGATTGGCATAGCGCCGCTTCTGCTGCCATTCCAGATGATCTTAGACGAGAACATCAAGCCTAAGTAGCCGTCTTTCACTCTCCAAATTCACAACTGGCTCCAGTAAAGATTTTGTCACACTCTCTTTCGTATAACATTCTACCGGGGTCAAACTTTTTAATCAAAAATCAAATTATTGCTAAGGGTTACCGATACTAATTAATTGACCGAGTATGACACGCATATAGTTCGAGCGAGAGCCGCTGGATGACTATTCTTAACAATGACAACCGACGCACCAGCGAGACTGGCAACGATGCTGCTGACCAACCTGACCCGCAGCTTGTACCCGAACCTTCACCCCCCCCCGAAGTGCATCACAAGCTAAAAACTATGCCGTGGCAATACAAGAGACTACGCTAGAAAACTAATTCCAGCTCTATTAAGGGACGTCTTTCCCGAATTCAACGACAGCTTATTCGTCTAGAAGAAACACTTGATCGGTATGCGCGCTTTGAAGGTGAAAATCATTGACCAAAGTTATTTCCTCTCTTTTGGCCGGCAGCGCTCTCACAGCTTTTGAAATACTTCACTGGCGCCAAGATCGCTCGGTCCTGTCTCAAGTTGCCTTCTGGATTTACCCCCGTCAACCAAGGCACCCCTTAGTTCAGCTTGTCGGGCCGACCTGGCTAAGGGAATGCACTAACCGCAATACTAGACTCAAAATCTGGCCAAGTGCTGACCGTGAACATGCTCTATATGCGATCTTAAACAATGCGCTGATTGAATGTTTTTCCTGTCATAGCGCTAAAGACTGTAAACCGTAGCTGTTTGAGACTTACGCGACTATCTACGGACGCACCCGAGCAGCTGGAACGATAGAGCGTGATTGGTGTAATCGTTTTCAGCAACGTTATTCAATCTTCATCACCCGAAACGCTCAGGTCGCTAAGCGCATGCGCAACGAGATTTCGAAAAGGCTGTCAAGGCGTTCTCCTGGCGTTGCGCCATAGCTGTCATACATTACGCCATTGGCGCCGACCGTTTGTTCAACATGGATGAAACTGGCTTTGTCCAGAATGGCAAGACAAAGAAGTAATTGCCTTAAAAGGCTCGAAAAGCATATGGTGCCGAGCAGTTACAACAAACTTTCATCTTACTATGGTTGCTGCTGCCTCAGCTGCCGGTTTGCTAATCCCGCCCGTCTTCATACTACCAGGCAAGAGGTTGAATCGAGATGTGACGAGTGCGTGCGAGATACATGGGGCCTAGCTCACAACCACTGAGGTCGGCTTCATGACAACTGATGTAATGGTAGAGAGGATTAAGCATTGTGCATTGTCAGTCCCGACGCCAATCAAACGACTTTTTGTGTTTGTGCTCGATGGAGAAGGGAGTCACATGTACGGAACTATTGATCCCGCTTCACAAACATGTGGTGTTGTTTTAATTCAACTTCCACCGAACGCTAGCCATTTGTATCAGACTCTCGACGTTGGTGGGGCGTAAAGAAAGAACTAAAAGGTGAGATCTATGCCTACATGGTCAACAGGCGCAACGAGCATTGACAAGAAAGTCGCTATCACGTCGGCGTAAAAGGCATGGGCGGAAGCGTTCCTAGAAAAGTCTTCGAATATCGCTGCAGGCTTCGAGGAAGCTGGGATCTGGCCGCTACGCAGCACGTGCATAATGGACCGTCTCGATAAGTATAAGCGGAACGGTGTACCACTTCTCCGACGCGGCTCTCTGTCCGCGAGACTGTGCGGTTTGAGATTTCCGTACTTCCAGACGAAGCAACGTCGGCGGATGACGGTTGATGCTAAGCGCCCCTGCTCACACACCACGATCTCGATCTATCCGCCAGCTGACCCTAGCGGGAGCTTTTGCCCAATCAGTTGACCGTCGTGGCCAATAAAGCTCATTCGCGCTTTCTTTTGTATGAATAGCTTACATGCCCTGAATAGAGCTTGCATGTACTTCTACAGATTCCAGGTATAGTATTTCTCTTCCGCGTATAGCACATGCAGTCGTCAGCTGGTATCTTCAACGCTTCAGCAGACTGGAATAAAGAAGAGGCGCGACATGATTGGGGCTTGGAGGAGTGAAAGTCCGATTGGGTGGGCATGTCGGCGTGAGTGCTAGTGGGTTCTTGCCCTCATACTATCCCATCCAGTTGACGGTGAACGACGCAGAGACAGAACTGGAGTGAAGCCAAAGCTGCTCCTTCGAATGCTGGCGTCTCTGTTGATGTTGATGTAATTTACTCCCTTTTGCCCGTGGCACTGCGATCCGCATCGTTTTTGGTGCTGGGGCCAGATTCGTTGTATCCATTGTATCCGTAGGTGTGTCTACTCTGGGTGCACTCTGATGTGTACTGTGTTCTGGCAATGATGGGTAAGACGGTTATACTGCTGCTAGTGCTCTCGCAGCTGCTTCCTGTTGTAATTTGAGCCGTTTCCTGGCGCTGTTACGGATCTCCTTGAACTGCCAAATGGTTTGGGCGGGTCCTCAAGTGCTACTATTTCCTGGTCTGAGGCCACTTTACTCCCTCGTCCAAGTAATTTCTTATCCGTATATTTGCATCTTACGCGTGGATGGCCCATATTTCCACATTGAAACATTGAAGGCGGAAGAATTTTGTAGAACTAAGGTAGGCCCAAACCAAAAAAAGCGAAATAGTCCTCGTAAAATTCAAGGCATTCCGCCGGCTGGAATTGCAAACCCCAGACCGTTGATGTCCAAAAATTAGGAGTACATTTTTCCAGACTGACAAAATCAAATTTGATCAAAACGTGCTTTTGTAGAAATGCCAATATCCGTATGCAGAGTGATATTGAAATAAGATCTCATAATGACGAGGTCGTTCTTTTCAAATTTCATTCCGTCCAATCCGTCTGGCCCAGGTTGATCCTTGCTCAGGAGCGTGTGCGTTGACTAACGTGTATACTTATCCACGGAAGCAAACTTGTGTGTGTGTTGTAGTGGCTCCGTCGAGGAAGTAGAAGTAAATCTGGCGTAGTCATAGCTGATCGTCTTCGTCGTGTTGGATAATAGTGTGTATCTCAAACAATTGACTCGTGATCCTAGAGCTGCAGCTGTCAGCAGAATGTCATCTAGAATTTTCTAGTTTGCTGTCTTGTGTTCTTGATTTGAACCCAACTGGGTAGCCGAAAGATTAGCTCTCCTTCAACTTGCTGTTGAATCATCGTGTGTAATCTTAATTAAGGCATTCGTCTGCATAATGTTCAAAAGTCGCTTTATCCATGTTTGCTTAGCTTTTAGCCGATAGTTGCCGATAACCCACAAAGGTTAGTGAGTAAGCTTGCCCTTGATGTTGTATATTGTGCCCTACTATGTCAGGGTATGCACTGACCATCGTGAAAGCGAAGTCGACCGCGGTTTAGGGAACCGGAACACTTGATGACACTTCTCAAAACGCTCAATTGATTTGCACATAGGGCTGTATGGCGCGAGGCACAGTAAAACAAGTCTTTCTGCCGGTAGCACCGGCTTGCTTTCAAGGAGTCGATCGACAAGTATCTCTCCACTTCGGTCGTGAGCAGGTGCGTTGTCCAAGACTAGCACTATCTACTTGCCACGGTAGGCTGCGTGATTGTCGGCCCAATGGATTGCACTGAAAAACGTGCCAAGAAAAAAAACTGCATTCATGTCTGTGTTATTTTTGCCACCACAAGATTCACCTCCATTACACCGACCCGTTCGCTACAGCGCACTGGATCTGTAGATTCTTTCCTTGCGAGATTGGAATAGACGTCGTTGCACGCTCAACCGATTTTGCGCGCCCAACTGTGCGTGAAATATACACATAATAGTTAGCCTCATCACAGTAAACAATCACATTACCCTCCACCCGGTATGGCTTGCAGCTTCAATGTGAGCTTGCGGCGCTCAATCTTGTTCACGATGCTGTTCATAGTGTTCCGCTCCAATCGGATCTTTTTCATCGTGTATGTAAGGGCAGTCAAATGACGATTGATCGTAGACAAGTTGATCTTCACACCGTGCTCGTTGAAAATAACCAGGCGCATAATAGCGAGCGTAATCGTTGGATTGTGCTGAACAGCATCCTCGAGAGAAATCATGATCTTGGGCGTCATCTTAACGCACTTTGCGTGCAGATTGCTTCGCTTCTTGTCCTCTATCTGGCGAGTTTTAACTAGGACGACGCGGAGCTGCGCGAAATACCATTCGCGAGCGCGATAGAAAGACAGTTGTCGCCACGTCGAACACGTCGAGGTCTCGGTGACGCTCCGCAGCAGTTGTCTTTGGCTTTTTCTGTTGTGCCGTAGTCATGGCGCGTCTAGAAATGTTTGCTCAGTAATGTATCCCCCAAAGTACGAAAATAATTCAGCTTTACTTGTTAAAGAATCCAACATTGCTTGAAACCACATTTTTCCATCACCAACATTGCTTTGAACTTATCCAGCTTTGAACGGGAAAAGGTGTAGACTTCCCCATACCTTGGTGCATCTTTTCATTTTTTGAGAATTTAGTTTTGTATACCGTAAATAACCGGTGTTATATCCGACACGGTGTTATATCCGACAAGCCAATCAGATCTACCATTTTTTCCACTGTACAAACTCGTGTTATACCCGACCGCACTTTAATTAAAGTTATAAAACTGAGTCCCACACAAGCTAAAATTAATGGTGAAGGGGAAGCGACAGCTCCTCCATGAAAATGGGGATCGACGACTTAAGCAGTACAAGTGAACGGTCCCTACATACGAGTTTCGTTTAGATGTTACCACCTACTTCAACTCCAGTTCAATAAAGGAAACGATAGAGCATTTCTACCCAGGATTAGAGGGTGCCCAGCTCAACATAGGGCGCAAAAACGTCTACTACTGGGCGAAAAACATTGACAAAATAAGGAAGACAGGCTCTTCAAACTCACCCAAGTCCACGAGGAAGCTTCGTGCCGCTGGCACAGCGACTATACTAACTATGGATACCGAGCTGCAGCTTGTACGCTGGATCAAGTCGTACCGGTACGATTGAGCACCGGTTTCCAGTCTAATGCTGCGCCTGAAGGCGCTTGAGTTTGTCAAGGCAACCGGCATTGAGAAGGGAAATTCACTGCTACGTGGTCGTGGCGCGTTGGATTCTTGAAGCGGCACGCACTGCGGTTTCGTTTAAGAACGCGTCAGGGCCAACTCGCACGAGCTGACTGCACGGTGGCAGTCAAAAAGCTCAACCTCAAGTTGCGCGCCAAGATGCACCGTCTCTGCGTAGACGTGGCGTACAACGCTGACCAGACACCGATTTATTTTAGTACTACCAAGGACGACTATCGAGATGAAGGGCGTGAAGACAGTGTGGATACGTTCGAGCGGTAAAGTGAAGGAACGGGTGACGTGCATGTTGTTAGGTTCGTCGAACGGTAGAAGCGAACACTGTTTCTCGTACTTAAGATTACGCCGTCAAATAACACGGACATCCTGGCCAAAAACAACCAAATCCGTCATGGGTTTGGAGAATCCTTATGGAAGTCGATTGAGCGGCTGCAGGAAGAGCATATGGTGAAAATCTAAGGGAATAGGTGTGGGTGGTGGGATTCTACATTATCAGCGACCTGGATGGACTACCTATATAAGCACCGACAGCATCCCGACGTACTGCTTTGGGACATGTCCTCGGGACATTGGTCGGCTGACGTGGTAGCCCACGCCAAATTAATCAGCGCACACCTGATCGAAGTGCCAAGCGGGCACACAAGCGTGTGTCAACCGGCAGATGTGTTCTGGAATTGGGCCTTGAAGCAACGAATGCGTCGCCACTGGATCACGCAACTTGCTGAGTAGCTTGCGGCTGGACATGAATACCGTCCGGCGGCGATTAAAGCGCCGTCTCGTGAAGAGGTGGTTGGGTGGGTTCCGTAGCCCTGGGTTGACATGGCTACATCTACGATTTCAAATGATTTCACGGGTATTCTTTGCGACTCGCCAAATGGCCCTGATGTTGAGGCAGCATTTAACCAAGTTGCAGACCAATTGGAGCAGTTGAATCTGCTCGATGCAGGTGTTGGCGAAGTGGACAGTAGTAATGACATTGTAGATAAAGTTCTTGCAGGAGATATCACGGAGGCAGTAATGTAATAAAAGATGACAGGTGCGGAAGCGTTAAGCGAGCATTAGAACGTTTAACAAGAACCAGTCACAATAAAATAGTTACTAGTATTACGTTGTTACACCTTGTTACCAATACTTAATCTTCATTGTCATGAGCTTCCAATTGTTCCGACAGCAAAATCCACGTGACATCACTGACCACCTTAATGTTTTGCGTTATACTGTACGCATGGATAGAGGAAATGATTCATGTTGCGTGCAATAAGTTTCACCCAATTTCGCGTGTTGAAACCCCATAATGACAGTCAAAATGTTGCAACGACTACGTTGTAGACTTTGATAGGAGTGTAGATGCTGACAATGCTCACTATCAAAAGGATTGGTAGACGTCGTGATGCCGCAGACCCATGAATGTAGTAATGCTTGCTTTGCAGTTAATCATTTGGCAGGATAATATTCCAACAGTCGAGTCAAGAAGTCATTTCCTTCCGCTGAGAGGCTATTACCATTTGTTTTCTCAACTGCAAGCGCGCAAATTGTTCAAGGATTACATTTTGCAAGCAATGGTCACTAGACTTACCACCATCTTTTCTTGTTGCAATCTCTTTCACAATTTCAGTGTCGGATTTGTCAACTTTCGGGTCAAATGGGGGCACTCCGGTAAGCGCAATGAAAGCCTTGGGCGAACCCGTTTCAAGATTATGTTAGGTAAGTCAGAACCAACCGGTAGAAAAAATAGTTTCTTTTTGTACCAGCACACCGAACGACTACATGTCAGCACTGAAATCCTGAGGTTGACGCTTGATGATCTCGGGAGCCCAATACGCTCTGCAGTAACATATTATGTCAGCCACAATTAACTCAGTAGCGAGGTTTCAGCTATTCTTACATTGTTCCGGTTGCTCTCCTCGTCGTTGTCTCCGGCTTATCCCGAAGTCCTAATATACAAAAACAAATATCTTGAAGACAACCACACGATGAAGCAATAAAAAGCGCTCTTACCGCTACTTTAACGTTAGCCGAACGGCCGGACAGCAAGACATTTTCAGGTTCCAGTTCACGGTGACTAAAAATTCGAGAAACCAGCTTAAACCCATGGTTAAAGCAGTATCCCTAAGCGTGAAAATACCAAACGCCACAAGAATAAATGTATAGAAGCATCAGTCCTACAACTCAAAGAGTGTTTTCTGTAAATTACTTCACAGAGTGAGACATATCGCCGCTCAACCCAGAGCAAGCCCTCTCGAGATTGCGGAGCTGTGAGCCATGCTCCGCAACAACGACGGCGAGGGAACTACCAGCCCCCGCCGCCCCTGATTGAGATAATTAGGGGAATAAGCGTTATATTCTCAAGCGCTTCGCAATCAAGCGCTCGGTTCCCTATTAGAAGGGGCAGCGTACCGAGTACTTGGTACGCTGGTTGGGGTATTCCCAAGAGTTTGACTCTTGGGAGCCGATCGAGGTTCTGAGGGCAGACGCCCCTGACCTCCTGAAGGGGTTTGAGAAGGATACTTCTCATATAACTCGTAAGAAGCATCAACACTAAGTGTTGATGCACGGGGATCATCAGCACTAGGTGTTGATGAGTGGAAAGTATCAGCACCAGGTGCTGATACATTAAGGACATCAATCAGGCCCTTAATCATAGTGGGTACTGGGTAACATCGGTACCCTCGCAGCTCCTTTTCGTTCAGACGAGGAGCTCCTCTTGGCCAACAAGGGCAAGTCATATGAGAAGGAACACCGAAAGGAATTCCTTCTTTGATGCAGGTAAAATGGATAAATTCCATTTTCCCTGTACGTGAGCGCTTTTTTAAGCGCTGGTTGTGGGGTTGACAAAACAAAGTGGCACAACACACTTTTCGCTCTCATTCAACGAAGCCACGTAGTATTGACCCTGCTTATCCATTTTAGCACTAATTTCTTCGAGTTTTTTTGGAATTGAGCTGACAGGTCGCGGCTATCACACGAAGAGTAATCAGGAAATATGTAGACATTTCACGACCATCAATGATGACACTCATACCTTTTTTGGTCTTCATCATCAGCAATTCGACGGCTTTCGCTCTAGACACGTACAAAGAAATCTATCATAAAGTCGGCAGTATATCGCATCCGCTAGTGCAATCCGCATACCATAATAAGCTTGTTCCGCTTCTGCAACTCCCGAAAAAGTTGCTCCAGTTTGGACTTCGAAAAATGTGTCTTCATTAGCTCTGTACTCACTGTATACAAACTGAACATAATCAGAAAACAGCACCTGCAACGAATCTACCCATGAAAACGTACCTGTGCCCTTGCGTTGATTGAGTAGGATGCATTTAGCATCCAGCTCGACGACCTTGTTCTGCTTGAGTTCAATCTGGTCACTCTACATATTTTCAAGTAAGTTTCTCCACCAATCTCTACTTAATTGGTAGCTCCGTACCTCCTGGGTGAGGCGGCTGACGAGCTCAGCCACTTCTCTTCAGCCGCCATTTCCTCGCGAAGGAACTCTGGAAGCTCCTCGCGCTTCCGATCAGATTGATTACTGAGGTAATCAGTAATCAATATGCTGAGGTAATCAATCAGCGGACGAGTTTCTTCATCTGTTTCGTACGCTTGACGTACCTGTCGTACGAGTGACGACGACAGAGCAGTGCAACGTATTGCGCTTGCACTGGTTGCCTCCGTTACAGACGGTTTCGTCTCGTAATCGGGGCGTCGTGATAGCGCATCCGCTATCACGTTCAACTTTCCCGGTTTGTATTCAACCGTGAAGTTGTATTCAGCAAAGAATGATAGCCAACGTGCCATTCTTTGGGAGATGTGTGGTGAATTCACTGCCGTGCGTAACGACGCATGGTCCGTGTAAACCACAAACGGTCTATCTCCTAAGAGATAGATCCAAAACTTTGCCAGTGCATACTTCATGGCAAGGAGTTCCTTGTCAAGCACTGGATAGATGCGCTCGGCTGGGTGCAACTGGCGGGATTGGTAAAAGATTACGCGATCAAGTTCATCGTGATCACGCAGCATCAAGGCACAGCCGATTGCGAAATTGCTCACGTCGCAAACGACGTGAAACGGTCGCTCGTTGTCGGCTATTGCCAAGACGTGCGCTTCAGTTAAGCTACGCTTGACTGCCTCAAATGCATCTTGGCACTGGGTATCCCAGTGCCATTCGACGTCTTTCTTAAGTAATTGAGAAAGAGGTCGAATTAATTAAAATATTTGTGCAAGTATGTCGCCAACCCAAGGAAGTTTCGAAGTTCCTTGACATTGTTTGGCGTAGGCCATTCAACCGATCACCCTGATCTTTTCCGGATCAGGGCGCACCCCGTTCTTGCCCACAAAGCAGTCAAGAACGGGTATTTCAGGTGCACCAAAGGTGCACTTCTTTAGATTAGCATAGATCTTATGCTTACGCATCAGATCTAACACCAGACGTAGATGTTCTTTGTAAACATCTACATCAGTTTTATCATGTTAAGCCTTACTGTGGATGAACACGTCGTCGGAGTAGCTCGGTGCGAATTCTCGCACCGGGTGCAATAGAGGCGTGAAGCATCTATTGAAGGTGGCAGGGGCATTTCGAAGCCCCTGCGGCATTACAAGCCACTCCCAAAAGGCATACCGCTTGGGTGCTTACTGCCGTGAGAGGGATATCCTTCTCACGCATGAGGATTTGGTAGAAACCATCCCTCAAGTCGAGAGGACTGAAAACGGTGCTCCCGCTCATGCCATCAATGATGACATCCTTCCGCGGTATCGGCGTCTGCGCCGGTACCGTGGCTGCGTTCAGTTTATTAAAAGCATGAGCGATTCTCCACCCACCAGTGGATTTCTTCACACAAAAGGTGGGACTGGAGTGCGGTGAGGTAAACTCCCGCACATGTCCCGCCTTGCGACGAGTTTCAAAGAACTCGTCGATTGCTTTGACCTGGTCACGCGTCAATGGCCACTGCCGCGTAACCCAGTACTTCGTGCCAAGCACGAGATCAATCTCGTGCCTAGTTCCCTTATCTTTAGGGAGCTCACATAGTACTTCTTCTGGAAATACGTCAGCGTATTGCCAAAGTACCTCATAGTACGGGGAAGTCGCCTTAAGCGATTCCCAGCTCTGCGCCTCAAAGCGCTGAACTTTGGTCTTCTCATTGGGAACGGGTTCGTTCCCAATGTCTTCTATTTGTAAAGTGGATATTCGTTCACGAATATCCACAACATCGTCCGTTGCGACAATGACGCAGATCTGATCGATCTGATCATTGCGCAAGTTCTTTACGAACTTCTTCCAGCTCAAGGCTGGAAGGGCCATTACCTCTGAACTTAAGTGCGGAGGGTTGTCGAGTGTGAGAGACTTCGTAGCTAATCCAGTCTCTGTCTGCGTCAAGACGTTGATCGTCTCGACGGACACAGCTGCGAGATCAGACGCACTCGTCTGATCTGTTGCCTGATCTGTTGCACGGTGATTATCACTCGTGCATAAGGCATTCTCTTCATGGTGACCACTGTCTACCATGGTCTTCATACACTCACGACTGCTCTCAGTCGTGAGTTCTTCGTCTTCGACACGGAATTTATTTACATCCGTGACGGTTTCATTATTTTCACGGTGAGTGTTTCCCACCGTGCGTAAATTCTCTATACCACGACCGTCATCGGTCGTGGTAACTTCAACACGGGGGTATTTTCACCCGTGTTGCACAAGTTACCGTCACGCAACGACTCTTCCGTTGCGTGTGCAAGTCCCTCTGGACTTTGATCAGCGGGTGTACCGTCCGCTGAACTAGTCGGATCAGACCTGGTGGTGCCATCGCTACCCACCAGACTGTCTGACTCTGCGGTTGTATCATTAGATACAGCCGGATTACTCACAGAGTGATCAGATCCTGTGAGACCGCCGCAGTCGATCGACAGGTTAACCCAGTCGATCGTTGGTTGATGCTTGGACATCCAAGGGATGCCCAAGATAACATCGAACTTGTCGTCAAGATCGAGGACAATGTATTCTCCTCGAGCGACAGTTCGTCTAACTCAAAGCCTGTGTGAATCACACGCTTTGGTATAGTCATGGTTGCACCTGTTGCTAACCGGACTGACAACATGCTTCGTGGAGATTCAATCTCCACGAAGTTCAACGACGTTAGAACCTCAGTTCTAACGAAATTGTTTGACGCTCCTGTGTCAAACAGAGCGCGCATGGGGACATCGTTTCCATGCGGCTTAACTTCCAGGGTGATGAGAGGTTTCCCTTCACCCTGCACGTGTTGACAGGACATAGTCCCGTCTGGGGCTATTATCCTCACATGCCCGATGTCATCATGAGAGATAACCCGTCCAGTAGGGCGCTCCGCCCCTACTGGTTGTTGACGTTTTTTGCATCAGCAGAGGGTTGCCCCTGTTGATGTCGCCGACCAGCGGACTGTCCGATCCGCTGACTGCGTGGCGCCGGCCGCGGCGCCATACATTCATGGGCGTAATGGCCCATCTTCGCGCATCTATTGCAGCGAAGGAACTTCTTGTTTTTCGGTTGCCTCGGTGTCGGGGCAACTGTAACCGATAGGTCCATGGGTTCTGGACCTCCTCCCGCGCTCTGGTGCGGTTTTTGGTGTCTCGGGACGAAGTGTGAACTTCGTCTGTTTGAGAAATTGTTTAACATGCTGCACTGGCGGCATGTTAAAGTCGAAAGGCTGTTGAGCCCTTCGACTAACCCCAGCATGCGTTGATGCTGAACGCATGCTGAATTCCTCTCGGATGCTTTAGTCTATAGCATCCCTCAGAGTCTTTGGTGGAATCCGATAAAGACTCTGCTTGATGGGACCGGCATTCATTCCCTTCATACAGCCAGTGACCTGCATGGCAGGGGGCACCGGCTCGTATACAATATTTTATAACAAATATTGTATTTTCTGAGCGTACGCATGTAGGCTCGGCTTGCCCTGCTTGAGTTCCATGAACTCTTCGCGGCAACTAAGCTCCATTTCTGGAGCTTCGAAGTTGAGCTTCAGCTCAGCTTTCAAATCTGATACGTCAGGAACGCAAGATCCATAATGGATCTGCGGCTCATCGTCCATGCCCTGGCGCGACAGCCTAGGCATGTGGTGGCGAAGTAAGCTTGTGAACGTGGGTCCACAATCTTTTGCGCAGAGATGGCATCTTCCACCTCTGCCAACCATCTACGAAGGGGTTCACCCCCTTCGCCAGTAAAGGGCGGAATCCGCGCCTTTACCACATCAACGCTCGGACTCGCTGTGGGCGTTGAAGGTGGTAACCGTAACATTGCGGATCGCACCTGAGGATCGATATACAACCTCTTGAAACGGGTAATCGTATCCAAGGCTTCCTCCGGGGTTTAACCTCGGAGGATGGAGATGATCTCGGGCCCTACGGTCCGCATCATCTCCACAACAGTGTCCACACTTCTCTGTGTCCACTGAGGGAAATTTTCCCTCACTAAGTCTTGCGCGAGCTGTCGCTCGCGCTCACGTTCGCTGACCGTCGTGACGGTCGGTCGGCTCTTAAACCTTCGTTTCTTTAGTTAACTAGCGGAACGCGTCAACAGTGGTCGTTAAGACGGACCCACAAAGTGCTACCAGGTGTAACAGGCTAGCTGTTACTGGCTTACACTGTAAAAATTGCAGTGAGGAAGCGTGCAATTTAATAGGACCAAATTACATTTGGTCCTCCTAAGTTTATTTAAGACAAACTTTAGGATAGACTATTTAATTAATTAAATAGTCTCTTATATATATATTAATATATATATCTAAGGCCACGTGTCTACAAGAAGGTAAGTTTAAGAGTGAATATATTTATGAATGGTTAAGAGCTAACTAGTATAATTAGATCTAGACTAATCATGGTAACATGTAGTATAAAACTGATCTAATGATATCTTTATCATTAGATTACTTGTTAGATTCGATAATTGTATCAGAATCTGTTCTCAAGGTGGATTATAACAACTTATAATCCAATATTCGCATTTCAGACATTAAGTCTGAAATTGAACTGTGATATTTCAACTTAAATATCACTTATGTAATGGCACCCCATTACATCACCCCCCACTCAAGGTGGTTGGCCAATAATATAACGTAATATTGGCCAATCGAATGGTGTCACTTGTTGGTCATAACGATACTTTGTTATTACCCATTAACGACCATAAGAACTAATGGTCGGGAAACGCGGCGGCGCTCTTAAGGGCGCTACCGATACTGCTAAAGCAGCTCCCACCTCTGTATCACGTGCAGAGGTGTCAACATCACATGCCGACGCTACTAATGTAGCGTCGAAGAGTAAGAGTAAGCCGAGAGACCCATTGTCTCTCGTAGTAGACGCTGCAGAAGCAGTGTCTAAAAGAGGGCGGGAAGATGTTTCGAATGCAACATCTTCCACACCTCCACCTACCGTAGGGCGGGTGGCCAAGAAGAAGCCCAACGATATCTTCGGAGAGTCATCTGACTTCGAAGAGGGCGAGGACGACACCGTCCCTGACAACGATTCTAGCGAGCTTAAGTCCGCTAGAATTGCTTCGCCGTTAAATGATGGCGAAGTGGAGTCTGACGCCGTTGATTACGACAGCGACAACTCCATCATACGATGGTACGATGAGCGTAAAGCTCCTCCTGGTTTTCGTCACTCGCCTGGTCGTGATGACTTTGAGGTGGCAGGTGGTGCTCCACCTACCAAGAAACAACGCGCAGAAGCGGCTTACGCTGCTTCTGAATCACCATGTTGTACGGAACGCCATGTTCCGTACAAAGTGGGGTTTTGGACCCCAGCATGGACGCTTGCGCCCGAAAGTGGTGGGCACACCAAGCGCGATTGTCAATATCCGTTGTTTGACATCAACGCGCTTGATGATTGCGAAGACCTTCGCAATCATCATTTTGATCGCAGTACCGACGATAGACGTCGGTACTTTATCGACCTTTTCTATCAGGCTCGTTATTATACGAACCGGAAAGGGTCGCGCAAGAATAGGGACGATAAAGACGCCCTTACTCAAAGTTGGAATGCCTTTGTTGAAAATTACAACAAAGGTCCCGACGAATACGTGAATAAAATTCACGTAAACCGCGAGCGCTTCTTAAAGCACTCACGCTCAGGTAAAATGGAGTTTATCCATTTTACCTGCATCAAAGAAGGACTCTCTTGTGGAGTTCCTTCTCACATGGTTTGCCCTTGTTGTCCCAAGGGAGCTCCTCGTCTTACCGAAAGGAGCTATCAGGGTACCGAGGTTACTCGGTACCCGCTAGTGTTAAGAGCCTCATTGATGCCCTTAATGCATCAGCACCAAGTGCTGATACTTTGCAGCCATCAACACCTAGTGTTGATGCTTCTGACGGGTTTGAGGAGAAGTATACTTCTCGAACTCCTGCAGGAGGTCAGGGGCATCCGCCCTTAGCACCTCAATCGGTTCCCAAGATTCAAACGCTTGGGAATACCCCAACCAGCGTACCAGGTACTCGGTACGCTGCCCTTTCTTATAGGAAACCGAGCGCTTCGATAGCAAGCGCTCGAGAATATAACGTTTATTCCCCTGATTATCAATCAGGGGTGGCGGGGGTTGGAAATTCCCTCGGCGTTGCTGTTGCGGAGCACGGTTCACAGCTCCGCAAGCTCGAGAGGCATTGTAACGGCCTGAGCGCCGATATGGCGCACACGATGAGGACGTATCGTTCTCATCGCGACGAGTTTCTCGACATATTGAGCGCTCATCTCGCAATGTAGCAGAAGAATGATCTTCTGCTGGTCGAGATTGATCGATTAAAGTCGGAGATGGAAACTCTCCGGACTTCTCAAAATCGGTTGGAGACCGATTACAAGTCTCTCTCGGGAGACTTGAAGAAGCACGGCATTCGCCGTGGCGATGCGTCTCATCCGAAGACGTCGAGAAAGGATACGGCTTGTGCCTCCCAACGTAAAACGTTGGGTGAAGGCGCATGGCCGCGGGAATGCCTAGTGTATAGGCATTCCCTTTTATGCTTTGGACCTTAAAGGGTCCAATGAAGTTAGGGAGCAACTTCCGTGTAGGGATGTTGCTAATTTGCATGTGTAGGCAAATTAGTTGTCGATAACAACACTAATTCACCTTTTTGAAAGGTATTTACATTCTTCCTTCCATTTCTGCTTCTGCCAATCACAAACAGAAGCAAGTGCATCTTTCACATAGCGTATTACAGCTTGGCGCTGTAATACAAATTCATCTACCGCTTTATTAGCAGTAGATGGGTTGTTTTCATTGTCTGCAGCCATTGCTGCAGACACATATTCCGCGTAAGGCAGCTTCAGTATCTGAAGCTGCTTGAGTTTCTACTGTGTTAACAGTAGAAGACTTGTCAGTCTCTTCGCAAGTTGCGGCTGCAAGTTGCGTATCGACTCGCTCAAAATTTGAGCGGGTCCCTCCCCCACTAAGATTTGGCGTATCGCCAAGTAAAGCTGGGGTTCGTGGATGCCTTATGGCATTCACGTAGAACGGTGTATGCTTTGTAGAAGCATACACCGAGTTGTTAATTGCAAACTCGGTGAGTGGCAAATAGTCACTTTACTGCTCGAAGGCATGCGCGTATAAACGCAGCATGTCTCCGAGAACGGGGTTAACGCGTTCAGTTTGCCCATCCGTTTCCGGATGGTCCGCTGTTGACATCTTCAACTGCGTGCCCAACAAGGAGAACGTTTCTTGCCAGAAACGTCCTGTAAATCACGGATCTCGATCCGAGATCATGTTTTCCGGTATTCCGTGGAAACGGAATACCGTGTCAACGAATATCCGCGCCGTTTGCGCAGCGGTGACATTCGCTGACACTGCAGCAAGATGAACCATCTTGCTGAAACGGTCTACAAAGACCCCTATACCTGTTTTCCGACTGTGATCAGCCGGAAGACCAAAGATAAAGTCCATGGAAATGGACTTCCAACACTCTGTCGGAACTGGCAGAGATTGGAGGGGAGCCTGCGCAGAGTGCGCAGGCTTGACGCGCTGGCATATCTCGCAAACGCGTACGTACTTGCGTACCCATTTATACTGGTTACACCAGTAGAAATCGCGTGCGAGAGAAGCATACGTCTTCTCTCGACCTTGATGCCCCGAAATCGGTGCATCATGGTACTCAAACAATATTTGATGTTTGAGATCATCGTCGTTTGGAACGACGATGCGACTAACATCATCTTGGTCTGTGCTATAAAGCAACAGACCATCGTGCAATCGATAACGATGCACGCAAGCGCGAAGGAACTCTGGAAGTTCCTCGCGCTTCCGATCAGATTGATTACTAAGGTAATCAATCAGTAGACGAGTTTTCTCGTGTGTTTCGTACGCTTGACGTACCTGTCGTACGAGTGACGACGACAGAGCAGTGCAACGTATTGCGTTTGCACTGATTGCCTCCGTTACAGACGGTTTCGTCTCGTAATCGGGGCGTCGTGATAGCGCATCCGCTATCACGTTCAACTTTCCCGGTTTATTTTCAACCGTGAAGTTGTATTCAGCAAAGAATGACAACCAACGTGCCATTCTTTGAGAAATGTGTGGTAAATTCACGGCCGTGTGTAACGACGCATGGTCCGTCTAAACCACAAACGGTCTATCTCCTAAGTGATAGATCCGAAAATTTGCCAGTACATACTTCATGGCAAGGAGTTCCTTGTCATTACGCATAAGCTCTAACACCTGACGTAGATGTTTTTTGTGAACATCTACATAAGTTTTACCATGTCCAGCCTTACTGTGGATGAACACGTCGTCGAAGTAGCTCGGTGCGAATTCTCGCACCGGGCGCAAAAGATGCGTGACGCATCTATTGAATGTGGCAGGAACATTTCGAAGCCCCTGCGGCATCACAAGTCACTCCCAAAGCATACCGCTTGGGGTGCTTACAGCCGTGAGAGGGATATCCTTCTCATGCATGAGGATTTGGTAGAAACCATCCCTCAAATCGAGAGCACTGAAAACGGTGCTCCCGCTCATGCCATCAATGATGACATCTTTCCGCGGTATCGGCGTCTGCGCCGGTACCGTGGCTGCGTTCAGCTTATTAAAAGCATGAACGATCCTCCACCCACCGGTGGATTTCTTTACGCAAAAGGTGGGACTGGAGTGCGGTGAGGTTGACTCCCGCACATGTCCCGCCTTGCGACGAGTTTCAAAGAACTCGTCGATTGCTTTGACTTGGTCACGCGGCAATGGCCATTGCCGCGTGACACAGTACTTCGTGCCTAGTTCCCTTATCTTTAGGGAGCTCACAAGGTACTTCTTCTGGGAATACGTCAGCGTATTCCCAAAGTACCTCGTAGTACGGAGAAGTCGCCTTAAGCGACTCCCAGCTCTGCGCTTCAAAGCGCTGAACTTTGGTTTTTTCATTGGGAACGAGTTCGTTCCCAATGCCTTCTAATTGTAAAGTGGATATTCGTTCACGAATATCCACAACCTCGTCAGATGCGACAATGACGCAGATCTGTTCGATCTGATCATTGCGCAAGTTCCTTACGAACTTCTTCCAGCTCAAGGCTGGAAGGGCCATTACCTCTGAACTTAAGTTCGGAGGGTTGTCAAGTGTGAGAGACTGGGTAGCTAATCCAGTCTCTGTCTGCGTCAAGACGTTGATCGTCTCGACGGACACAGCTGCGAGATCAGACGCACTCGTCTGATCTGTTGCCTGATCTGTTGCACGGTGATTATCACTCGTGCACAAGGCATTCTCTTCATGGTGACCACTGTCTACCATGGTATTCATGCACTCACGACTGCTCTCAGTCGTGAGTTCTTCATTTTCGACACGGAAGTTATTTACATCCGTGACGGTTTCATTATTTTCACGGTGGGTGTTTCCCACCGTGTGTAAATTCTCTATACCACGACCGTCATCGGTCGTAGTAACTTCAACACGGGGGTGTTTTTCACCCGTGTTGCACACATTACTGACACGCAACGACTCGTTCGTTGCGTGTGTAAGTCCCTCTGGACTTTGATCAGCGGGTGTACCATCCGCTGAACTAGTCGGATCAGACCTGGTGGTGCCATCGCTACCCACCAGACTGTCTGACTCTGCGGTTGTATCATTAGATACAGCCGAATTACTCACAGGTGATCAGATCCTGTAAGACCGCCGCAGTCGATCGACAGGTTAACCCAATCGATCGTTGGTTGATGCTTGGACATCCAAGGGATGCCCAAGAGTACATCGAACTTGTTGTCAAGATCGAGGACGATGTATTCGTCCTCGAACGACAGTTCGTCTAACTCGAAGCGTGTGCGAATCACACGCTTTGGTATAGTCACGGTTGCACCTGTTGCTAACCGGACTGACAACATGCTTCGTGGAGATTCAATCTCCACGAAGTTCAACGACGTTAGAACCTCAGTTCTAACGAAATTGTTTGACGCTCCTGTGTCAAACAGAGCACGCATGGGGACATCGTTTCCATGCGGCTTAACCTCCAGGGTGATGAGAGGTTTCTCTTCACCCTGCACATGCTGACAGGACATAGTCCCGTCTGGGGCTATTATCCTCACATGCCCGATGTCGGCATGTGAGATAACCCGTCCAGTAGGGCGCCCCGCCCCTACTGGTTGTTGAAGTTTTTTGCATCAACAGAGGGTTGCCCCTGTTGATGACGCTTACCAGCGGACTGTCCAGTCCGCTGACTGCGTGGCGCCGGTCGCGGTGCCATGCATTCATGGGCGTAATGGCCCATTTTCGTGCATCTATTGCAGCGAAGAAACTTCTTGTTTTTCGGTTGCCTCGGTGTCGAGGCAACTGCAACCGATAGGTCCATTGGTTCTGGACCTCCTCCGCCTGTGCTCTGGCGCGGGTTTTGGTGTCTCGGGACGAAGTGTGAACTTCGTCTCGACGGGAAATTGTTCTTATTAACATGCTGCACTGGCGGCATGTTAAAGTCGAAAGGCACTTGAGCTTTTCGACTAACCCCAGCATGCGTTGCTGCTGAACGCATGCTGAATTCCTCTCGGATGCTTTGGTCAATAGCATCCCTCAGAGTCTTTGGGGGAAACCGATAGAGACTCTGTTTGATGGGACCGTCATTCAGTCCCTTCATGAAGCCAATGACCTGCATGGCAGGGGGCACCGGATCGTATACAATATTTGATAACAAATATTGTATTTTCTGAGCGTACGCATGTAGGCTCAGCTTGCCCTGCTTGAGTTCCATGAACTCTTCGCGGCAACTAAGCTCCATTTCTGGAGCTTCGAAGTTGAACTTCAGCTCAGCTTTCAAATCCTGATACGTCAGGAATGCAGAGCCATCAGTGGCTCTTTTCCACCTCCCCTATATTCGAAGACATGTTAGTAAGTGTTGTCTGAAAATATGTGGTAAGGTCCTTCCACACTGTAGCATCATCATTGTCCAAACGGTGTGCTAGTCCCGCAAACGTAGGTATTTTCGTTCGTGCAGACTGGAACCGTCTAATTTTTATCCAAATGGGGTCCGACGGTAACGCTGATTCTCCCAGTAACGCCGCTATGTGATGTCCATATGCATGGGCACACAACGCCATTACTGCGAAGTTGTAATGTCTATGTGGGCCACATAACTTCCACAAAGCATTATGACCATACTTATGATTCTTGAGTAATTTCCAGTATTGCCGGCTTGCCCTTAGCGCTTCTCTCCGGCTCGCTTCTTCCAGTAGTTGCACTCGGTGAGCCCAATCCTGTAAGATAGTCAAAAGTTGAGGGTTATAGTTAGCGTCCGAAGCCGTACTAATTGTGATCATTTAGTCCCAATGTTGTTGCCGCCAGTCCTTTACCAACCCACATATCACATCTTGGCTAAGGCGTGTGATGATATGATGGGGGTGACTGAAGCACTCCAATAGTTGTACTAACGCCAGCTTGTTCTTCCTTGCAGCCCGCATCCATTCCCCAGGCGAGGAGTCGATTGTTGGGAATGGCGTATTTAATTGATGTTGCCACGCCGACTTCATGGAATCCCATACTTGCTGCGATGTTATATCTGGCTCATCTGGGGGCTCCTTTGTTGTTGTAACTCGTTGAATCGAATCAAAGAGTTCTCGCTGAACAGGCTCCGCTTCTTTTCGCTGGTCTGATACCGCTTGGGTATACGTCTGTTTCACGGCTCTTTTCTTACGAATACGCCCTTTTTCTGCGTCCACTAACTGATGAATCGGCCGCCGTTCCCTGCTCTAACGATAAAGTCCCTTTAGTGAAGTTATGCCACTCTAAGAGAACTTCTTCATCTACGCCAATTGTACCCACCAAGTGTCGCCTCACTGCTGCATCTCTCATATTCGATTAGAGTAATTCCTCTTGTTTGGTCGCCGGGAGGCACGCCACTGTATCCGTGAAAAACCGCAATAAACCCAGATTTAGAGTGTCCTTCTCCCGTAATAGGAAGTTGATCTGTGCGTGTAGAATTCTTGATGCCGATAAACCCAGGTCCCGCTTTGCGACTGGGGTACTGCAATTAACCGGTTCTTAACCTCTTGCTCCTGCCTCTGTGAACTGGATACCACCACCTGCCTTCTCTCGTCCGGACACTTGCTTGTGTTCCCGTTTGATCTTCCGATTCATCCATATCGACATCTTGAGCTTCCGTATTGCCCAGGGTGGCTTCTTCTGTAGAACGCCAATCATGTACAAGCCTTGTAATGTGCATTATCGAAGTGAATGATAAGAGGAGTTTCCCTTCAGCATTCATCCAGTTCGCCTTCATCCGTGTCACTTCTTGGACACTGTGCGCCATTGTCAACGGAAACTCTCCACACGTTGCAAATTTCTTTATCTGAGCTATGCGTGTCTCAAGCGCATAGTGAATTGCACTTAATGTTCCACTAGTAGGGCCCACGCTAAGCTCATAAATGTGCCTATGTAACATCGTTCCTATACATATTAAAGTGTCATTTCTCCCCCACAATTTTTAACTTACCGTTGCCTCTAATGCCGATGAACTTGAACCATACTCTTGTAAATATTCCTTGAAAGCCACTTCTGATTGTTTGGCCGATATTTTATCGTAGCCTCTACCCAGGCTACGCAAGGTTTAATTACGCACTCCCGCCGGGAAAATAAATAGCTGTAAGATCAATCAAACCTCTCGCAACGCATCCTTTCTTTAACGTAGTTATCGCCCGTTCTTGCACCTGTGGGTAATCTTCTAACGATGAGTTGTAAAGCGCCTGAACAATGCTATACGCCTGACAGTTCCCGGTAGATGGTGTAGCTACTTGTTGCAGGCCCATCGCTATTAGCGCCTTCTTTAACTGATAATTTTTACCGGTAATCGTCTCTGGATCGTCCCATCCAAATGGCGGAAGAGGGCCTTCAATTCTAGTGAGTTCACTATTGAGGCACTTCAACTCCTGGATAGCTTGGACTTCAATTACCAGTAAATCGGTGTTGGATTTTTGTCTATCTTGAGAGCCCTTTTTCCCCGGTTTTTTCTCACTAACAGATGCCTTTTTTCTTTAGTTCTCCACTCGGTTCGGGGTCGGGTTCGGGTTCGTCCCTGCCCACCAATGATTTTTTGTTGTCCTGTGTTCCCACCTTAGATAAGGGACTTGAACTTCCGGAATTACTTGAATTATCACCAGTTTGGTCCTGAGTGCCTAATATAGGGCTGGGTTGCTCTTGATTAGGACGTTTAATTTTTCTCGTGACCGTCATCCGTTCATCTTTTTTCACGTGATCCCGCATACTTTCCCCGTCCACCGTCTTTGCTGTTCCGGTTGTGGTTCTACTTGTAATCTCCGCCCGACTTTGCTTGGTCGCTTCCTGTGAATTTTCCTCAGCTGCTACTACAGTTTCACCTTCCACCTTCTCGTCACGGTCCTGTTTACGTCTCACGTCTTGGACTTGATCATGTTTCGTGCAATTCTCCCGCACTTCCTGAATTAAAGCTTCCATAATCTCGAAGATGGGCTCCGGTGATTCAATTTTATCCACTTTCTCCACTGTCACGGAGATAAAGTTTTCCGAGAGTAATTTATTTTGTTTTACTGGACACCCGCGTGCTTGGTGTCCAGCTTCATCACACCGCATACAATGTATTTCCCCCCGTGTTCCTATGTGAGCACCGTCTCGCACCAGATGAGCCTCCAAATGTTACGCAATTCTTCGGACAACCACTAGCATCCACGACAATTTCCCAATTCAATGAAGTAGCTGATAGTGGACCCCCAAGTCCAGCTCCTCGAATCGGAAATCCATTTCAATGATTGATTGAAGAAAGCCATGCAATTTGATGATATCGATATTCCGAGTTACATTGCGCAATATTATCACATAATCTGGTTGAAAACCCAGAACTGAACTCATTCCTGCAATCTTCCGAGCCAAATCCGGTTCATCAGGTTTCTCCTTATCATGTACGTTCCTGAGACGGTGTATCTGTCAATGATACGGTACTGATACATTTACATGCCGTTTCCCTATTTCCCTGGTAAGAAAATACAGACACAGGCTGTGATCAGATTGATTGTAACTTATCGACTTTACCTTTGCTAGCATCTCCCAGAGTTTAGCGTTGTCTATTCCTCGCGCAGTCGCCGATGTTGAGATGCTTTCCTGAAGCCTTTTCGTGCTTTGAAAAGCCTTCTTAATAGCTGCCTCCCCTTTCAGATCCATTACCAAGCATCCTTCAACTCGAACCCTTATCGTCAAGATTAGCCGTAGTCTATCCTTAGAAGTCATAATTTGTCTCAAAAACTGAGGGAGAGTCCTGGATAGAATACTAATTCAGTTAGACCCTTGACCACCTGCCATTCGTCGTCACTACCATCACGATTTTTTTTGTTTTTACCCATCCACTCTTTTTCACAGACACGGGTCAATTTTTCGATCACTTCTTGGGAGTACACCTGGGGGTTAAATAGATAATCCTTGTGTTGACTCTTGACGGGCTGTGCCCGTTGTTTGTCACCCGTGACCTTATGTAGCCATCCTTGAAGAACGCTTTTGCCCTTTACCGCTACCTCTACCTGACAACTGCCTATCTTCCTGGACAGAATGGTATCTAGCGGTTTGTGCAATTTTTACGCAAGACTCCAAGCATCCAATGCTTTCTGACCCCGTACTTTCCAGCTTAAGTTGTGAGTCACTACAATTAATTCAAAGAGATCAGTTAACCTTTCCAAATCCCTTAATGTCAGCTCAATCTTCTTAACTCCGACATGGGAGCTGTTCTCCCTCGAATGCTTAAAGGAGATCAGTGTTTCCTGAAACAATTGTTGCGTTACGTCCAGACACATTTGTAACCGTGGCCGGGTTTGCTCTGCGTCTTTTAATGTTTGGCTAAGTACTAGTGCCAGTTCTTCTAAAGTATTTTTTTGGGAGGTAAAACCTCCATTACTGATTTTACTTCAGCCTACGGAGCTGCTGTCGCTTCCTCTACTATATCCATATCGGATGGCTCAGATCCACCCTACGTGGCCAAGTCAATCACCTCCCCCTCTTTAGATTGAATCTCCACTATTCCCCCTTCTGGTGAACTTTCTTCTTGGGGGGATTCTGGGACAAGTTCATCTATTTCCCGCTTCCCTGAGCATTCCTGCTCATCCTCTTCCAGATGAGCATCCCTATTGTCAGCTTATCCCCTGACCCTTGTCCGGGGGTTTGCGTTCTTCACCAGGGTTGCTACCTGGAGACTCCATGAACCTAAACTTTAAGTCGCTAATTCACCGTGCAAGTCCGGATCCACACCCTACCTTTGCTGGGTAGGTGGGTCTGAGTAACAAAATCGGGACTGGAATGTTTTTCTTTGTGAAGAGGAATTATATAATATAATTGGATTTTGTGTGTTTTTTTGTTTTGTAATTGGATACAGCCAATCCAATTATGACAATCCTAGCTCGCATACCGATGTACTGCCTAAGCAGGAAGAGTAGGTACAGGCAGTACCAAAGTTTGATGGAATGGTACATGAGCATTGACAAGTATAGAGACCAAAACCATGAAAACCTCAACTCAAGCTTCTACAGATGAAACATTGGCTGCCTCAATATTCTCTTGTTGAATTAACGACATATTAAACTACAGCTACATTGGTGGAAAAGATAAACCGTGGTATAAGAGTTCTTCAATGAGGGGCAGAACTAATACTAATCCTTTCACATCTGAATAGCTGATTTATCGACCATGTGGTGACATTGTTTGGATCAGCACGCGGGTTAAAGCGCCCAATAAGCTGAAGCCAGAGCTGCAGGAGAAGGCCAATGTTCTGGGTTGGTGTATTGAATGAGTGACTGATGTTTGCAGTTCTCGTTGTTTAAACGATTAAATAATGTTCACCCATATTTCTAACGTACAACTAAACCGTGAACAAATCCTGGTCTACTTCACTGTCTAAAGGTTGGTATGATAAATCCAACAGCTGACTGATCTCCATGTTTTAAACATCTTAAATTGCATCATAAGCATAATTAGGGATATGATGGGTATGTTATTTAAGTTAAACCGTACATCTTGAAAGGTTTCAACTAAAAATGACTCTGAAAGAAAGTGCTTGGAAGACGAAGGCCTCAAGCAAATATATTTCGTTAATATCAGTCGTGTTTACGTTGGGCATACGGAACGAACGTGGTATTGCTCTGGGTTCGTCCATGAT
>MIQA02000512.1:0-40813 GCA_001887855.2 Sclerospora graminicola | reverse complement strand
AACGCGTTCAGTTTGCCCATCCGTTTCCGGATGATCCGCAGTTGACATCTTCAACTGCGTGCCCAATAAAGAGAACGTCTCTTGCCAGAAACGTCCTGTAAATCAGATCTCGATCCGAGACCATGTTCTCCGGCATTCCGTGTAATTGGAATACGTGTCAACGAATATTCGCGCTGTTTGCGCGGCAGTGACATTCGCCAACACTGCAGCAAGATAAACCATCTTGCTGTATACAAAGACTACTATTCCATTCTACCGACTATGGTCGGGCGAAAGACCGAAGATAAAGTCCATTGAAATGGACTTCCTACACTCTGTTGGAACTGGCAGAGATTTGAGGAGAGCCTGCGCATTTTGCGCAGGCTTTACGCGCTGGCAAATCTCGCGAGCACGTATATTCTTGCGTACCCATTTATACTGGTTACGCCACTAGAAAACTTGTTCGAGAGAAGCATATGTCTTCGCTCGACCTTGATGCCCCGAGATCGGTGCATCATGATACTCAAACAGTATCTGATGTTTGAGATCATCGTCGTTTGAAACGACTATGCGACTAACGTCTTGTTGGTCTGTGCTGTAAAGCAGCAGGCCATCGTGCAATCGGTAACGATGCACGCATGCGCGAAGGAACTCCGGGAGTTCATCGCGTTTCCGATCAGATTGATTACTTAAGTAATCAATCAACAGACGGGTTTCTTTGTCTGCCTTGTACGCTTGTCGTTCCTGTCGTACAAGTGACGACGACAGAGCAGTGCGACGTATTACGTTTGCACTGATTGCCTCCGTTACAGACGGTTTCGTCTCTTAATTAGGGCGTCGTGATAGCGCGTCCGCTATCACGTTCAACATTCCGGGTTTGTATTCAACCGTAAAGTTGTACTCGGCAAAGGGCAAAGAATGACAGCCATCGTGCCATTCTTTGAGAAATATGTGGTGAATTCACGGCCGTGCGTAACGACGCATGGTCCGTGTAAACCACAAACGGTCTAACACCTAGGAACTTTGTCAGTGCATACTTCATGGCAAGGAGTTCCTTCTCATGCACTGGATAGTTGCGCTCGGCTTGGCGGAACTGACGCGATTATACGATTACGTGATCACGATCATCGTGATCGCGCTGCATCAATGCACATCCGATTGCGAAATCGCTCGCGTCACAAACAACGTGAAACGGTCGGTCGTTATCGGCTATAGCCAGGACAGGCGCTTCAGTCAAGCTTCGCTTGACTGCATCAAAAGCGTCTTGGCACTGGGTATCCCAGTGCCATTCAACATCTTTCTTAAGTAATTGAAAATGAGGTCGAATGAGGCCAGCATAATTGCACGAATACTTGTGCAAATATCCAAGGAACATTCGACGTTCCTTGACATTATTTGGCGTAGGCCATTAAACAATCACCCTGATCTTCTTTGGATCAGGGCGCACCCCGTTCTTGCCCAAGAAACAGCCAAGAACGGGTATCTTAGTTGCACCGAAGGTGCACTTCTTTCGATTGGCATAGAGTTAATGCTTACGCATAAGCTGTAACACCCGACGTAGATGTTCTTTATGAACATTTACATTGCTTTTACCGTGTTCAGCCTTGCTTTGGGTGAACACGTCGTCGAAGTAGCTCGGTGCAAATTCTCGCACCGGGCGCAATAGATGCGTGGCGCTTATATTGAATGTAGTAGGGACATTACGAAACCCCTGTGTTACTCCCAAAGCATACCGCTTGGATTACTTGCTGCCGTGAGAGGGATATCCTTCTCACGCATTAGGATTTGGTGAAAATCATCCCTTAAATCGAGAGCAATGAAGACTGTGCTCGCGCTCATGCCATCTATGATGACATCTTTCCGCGGTATCGGCGACTGCGTCGGTACCGTGGCTGCGTTCGCTTGTTTAATAGCATGAACGATCCTCCCCCTCCAGTGGACTTTTTCACACAGAAGGTGGGACTGGAGTGTGGTTAGGTAGACTCCCGCTCATGTCCCGCCTTACGACGAGTTTCAAAGAACTCGTCGATCGCCTTGATCAGGTCACGCGGTAATGGCCATTGCCGCGTGACACAGTACTTCGTGACAGGCACGAGGTCGATCTCATGTTTAGTTCCCTTATCCTTATGGGGCTCGCAAGGTACTTCTTCTGGGAATACGTCATCGTATTCCCAAACTACCTCATAGTATGGGGAGGTCGCTTTAAGCGACTCCCAGCTCTGCGCTTCAAAGAGCTGAACTTTGGTTTTGACATTGGGAACGGTCTCGTTCCCAATGTCATCTGCCTGCAATGTGGATATTCGTGAACGAATATCCACAACATCATCTGTTGCAACGATGACACAGATCTGATCGATTTGATCATCGTGCAAATTCTTCACGAACTTCTTTCAGCTCAAGGATGGAAGAGCCATCACCTCCGACGTAAGTTCGGGGGATTGTCGAGTGTTAGAGACTGGGTAACTAATCCGGTCTCTGTCTGCGTCAAGACGTTTATCGTCTCGACGGACTCGTCCACATGATAAGACGCGCTCGTCTGATCCATTGCCTGTTCTGCGGCACGGTGACTCGTGCGCAAGGCATCATCAATATGGTGACCACTGTCTACCATGGGTTCTTCATGCTCACGACTGCTGTCAGTCGTGAGTTCTTCGTCTTCGACACGGGGATCACTCTCGTCCGTGTCGATATCTTCGTTCTCAGGGTGGGTGTTTCCCACCGTGGATAAATTCTCCACACCACGACCTACGTAGGTCGTGGATAATTCAACACGGGGGAGTTTGCCATCCGTGTTGTACACGTCTCCAACACGCAACGACGCTTCTGTTGCGTGTGTAAGTCCCACTAGACTATTATCAGCGGATGTTCCTTCTGCTGATAGCGTCAGATCAGACCTGATGGCGCCATCACTATCCACCAGACTGTCTGACGCTACGGTTGTATCGTTACATACAGCAGGATTACGCTTAGGGTGATCAGATCCAAGGGATGCTCAAGATAACATCGAACTTGTCGTCAAGATCGAGGACGATGTATTTGTCCTCGAGCGACAGTTCATCCAATTCGAACCGTGTGTGAATCACACGCTTTGGTATAGTCACGGTTGCACCTATTGCTAACCGGACTGACAACATACTTCGTGGAGTGTCAATCTCCACGAAATCCAACGACGTTAGAACCTCAGTTTGAACGAAATAGTTTGACGCTCCTGTGTCAACAATGCGCGTATGGGGACATCGTTTCCATGCGGCTTAACCTTCAGAGTGATAATTTGTTTCCCTTCACCATGTACCTGTTGACAGGACATAGACCCGTCTGGGGCTATTATACATACATGCCCGGCATGTGAGATAACACGTCCAGTAGGGCACCCCGCCCCTACTGGTCATTCGCGATTTTTTTCATCAACAGAGGGTTGCCCCTGTTGATGTCGCCGACTAGCGGACCGCCTAGTCCATTGACTGCGTGGCGCCGGCCGCGGCGCCATATTTCGTGGGCGTAGTGGCCCATCTTCGCGCATCTATTGCAGCGAAGAAACTTCTTGTTCTTCGGTTGCCTCGGGGTCGAGGCAACTGCAACCGATAGGTCCATTGGTTCTGGACCTCCTCCGCCCGTACTCGGGCGCGAGTTTTGGTGATGTGGGACGAAGTGTGAACTTCGAAGATTGGTTAGCATGCTGCACCGGCGGCATATTAAAGTCGAAAGGCTGTTGAGCCCTTCGACTGAATCCAGCATGCGTTGACGCTGAACGCATGCTAAATTCTTCTCGGAGGCTTTGGTCTTTATCATCCCTCAGAGTCTTTGGTGGATTTCGATAAAGACTCTGCTTGACGGGACCGTCATTTAGTCATTCATCTAGCCAGTGATATATATGGCAGGGGGCACCGACTCATACACAATATGTGATAACAAATATTGTGTCTTCTGAGCGAAAGCTTGAAGACTCAGCTTACCTTGCCTGAGTTCCATGAGCTCTTCTCGGCAACTAAGCTCCATTTCAGGAGCTTCGGAGTTGAGCTTTAGCTCAGCTTTTAATTCCTGGTAAGTCAGAACGCAGATTCATCAGTGGATCTGAGGCTCATTTCCCATGCCCTGGAGCAACCGCCCAGGCATGTGGTGGCAAAATACGCTTGTGAACGCGGGTTCACAATCTTGTGTGCAGAGATGGCATCTTTCACCTCTGCGAACAATCAACGAAGGGGTTCACTCCCTTCGCCAGTAAAGGGCGGTATCCGCGCCTTTACTACTTCAACGCTTGCCGTGGGCGTTGTTGGTGGCGGCCGCGACATTATTGTCCCGGAACGCACCTGGGGGTCTATGGAAACCCTTTTGAAACAGTTTACCATTTCCAACGCTCCCTCCGAGATTTTACCACGGCGGATGGTGATGATATCGGTCTCCATGGTCCGCATCATCTCCACAACAGTATCAGCGTTTCGTTGCGGAAAGTGAGGGAAAGCCTCCCTCACTAAGTCTTGCGCGAGCTGACGCTCGCGTTCACGATCGATGACCGTCAACATGTCGGTCGTGCGGCTCTTAACTTTCGTTCCGCTGGTTAACTAGCGAAACGGAACAAACAGTGGTCGTTAAGACGGACCACCAAGTGCTACCAGGTGTAACAGGCTAGCTGTTACAGGCTTACACTGTGTAACTTGGAAGTGAGGAAGTGTGCAATTGGCTAGGAACTAATATAATTGCTTGAATAGTCCCTCGGATATATATGTAAATATATTTCCAAGACACGTGGCTGCAAGACGGTAAGTGTAAGAGTGAATATATTATGAGTGGTTTAGAGTTAATAACTAAAATTAAATCTAAACTAATCATACAAACTTGTAATCTAAAGCTAATCTAATAATACTCTTATTATTAGATCTCTCCTTAGATTCGATATTTGGATCTGAATCTGTTTCCCAGGGTGGATTATAATAATCCAATATTTTAATTTTACACAACAAATATGGAATTAAACTGTGATATTTACAATAAAATATCACGTATGTAATGGTACCCATTACATGCCGCGTGTACCAAAGCGTATTTCAATCATAAATATACCGGATTTGCACATTATTTGAGGTGATGGATAGTTTGGACGAACACAGCACAAGTTTTATCCAGAGTATAGTGAGTCCAAGGAAAACTTTAATTCTGACAACGTCGACGGAAGCTTTGCTGTGGAATTGCCCTAGAAAATAGGTGTCGCTTGCTTTGATAAGGCCATCGAAGACTTTATAACAGACAAAAAATCGTTATAACATCCGCATCTTACTCTTAATTCCTCTTCGCGCATATTCTCGCTGTTATCTTGCACGGCAATACTTTTAAGTCCCATAAAAAAACTTTTTTTCGCTCGAAAATAAAAAAATCTCGACCTTACTTTTAACTTCCGGACTCTCATTGATGAGTCAATTTCTAGCATTTTCGCCAATAGCACATTTTCATCTTCAATCATCACTTTTGCTAGTAATCTGGCTCCAATATCATCAGCTGTAGGTGTAAACCACTCATTCCAAGCTCCTGAAATCACTTGAAAGTTATCCCGCCCCCCCCCAACGGCTCAGAACCACTGCACAGACACCGGATAACAACACGAGTTGGAGTGTAGCTGCCGCTCTGAAAGCGTCAGTACATGCGTATGGGTGTGGGCATACCATCTTACAGTATGCAATTCTCCAGCACCCACGCAACGTTGCAGGTACCAACGCATTCGCAACTGCCTGGGTCATGAATAAACGTAGAACTTTCCGCTCTGTTGGACTTGGTAAAGACACGGAAGAGACAGTGGAGCTGGACGTGGGGGCGGTTCTAACTTCAGAGGCCCAAGATAAAGGCGTGGTGGAGCCGATTTCCAAATCAAAAAAAAATAACCGAAGTATTTGGGGGAAGTCGGATTCCCACTGGCCCGGACGACCAATTATCAAAGGGGCACTCCGTTGGACCTGATCAGCGTCAGGATCGGATGAATCATCACTATGATGACTGAATCAATCCTTCCGGTCTTCTGACAGGTCGTCATGTATGATAGAATCCATATTAATCCTCGAATCCATATTAATCTTCATCTCACCTTATGTACCTGTTGGTACTCGGTGGTTACACTCACTCAGGCAGACCCTAGATGAGGAAAATGTTCCGAGTCAGGTCGGAGGGTGTGACCTTCTCGAGACGGGGGGGGGGTTCTTGGGTGGAATCCTTCACCGGAGGACAAATCAGGGGTGATAATACGTATCACTGACCGGACCAACCAATTTTGGGGAGATAACCAAAATATTACGAAAAACCACGCTATTACCTCGATCTTCCACAGTACAATCAAAACGTTAGTTCCACAAAACATTTTAAATTAATTAAACGTGTTCCAAACACGTGGGCTTGGGGGGTGAGGGTTGCGAACAATCCCGTAGGGGGACTTTTGGTAAGCCAAAATGCGTCTATGCGCGACTTAACCAGGAATCAGTTGAGCTACAGGGGCCTAGTTAACCCTGTGCTCTCAATGACCGCGACACGTGGCGGAGCGACTCTTTGCTTAGGGGGTAAATTTAATCCTGTTATTATATATGCAATGTCCTATACCTAGTGTACCATACGCCAACCTATGTGGCCCACCTCATACTTCAATCGTGACCATCTTGTCACAACGTTGTACTGGTACCACCGTGGACCAATCTTCAACGCTTCTTCAACCGAATCCGTACCACTTTAGAACGATTCTTAGCTGATCCCCACCTGGTTCTCGGCTAATCTTCAACCAACCCATTCTTCGGGTACCAGCTCGAAACCAGCTTAGGATCGGCATTTTGGGATGCTCTGCATTCGATTCTAGCACTGATCTTGACTGAACTCCTTCTATTTCAGCATCTGGAAGCTGATTTGGGACCGATCCGGACCAGTCCAGGATCGACTCGAAACCGGGTCGAAACCATCTCCTAATCACCTCAAGATCCCCTCGAACCACCTCGGAATCAAAAAGAAATCAACATCCTTTATTTGTCCAAACCTGACCTCAATCTCCAACATACGTTAAACTCGAGAGGTCGGTTCGTAATCGGACTTTCTCTTGAGGTTGGACTTCAACCGATCCTTTGATGCCGATTCGGAGACGTTTTACTGATCTTCACAGCCCGCTTCGGCCGATATATCCCATGAAGCTCACCATCTTATACATAGAAACTTTTTTATACGCTTGATCTTCATGTCTTCAGGATGAATCGGCTCATTTTAGCCCGTTGACTGGAGTTCTACTCTCGCGTCAATTGAAAACACTTTGACCACCGATAATCGGTTCCAATAATCATGCTCCGTCGTATCTAGTGTATCAAACCATCGATAAACCTGCTTTGTTACATATGTCTTGACCGGTCCGGCATCTGGATATTCTTGTCTGGTCGTGATACATGGCCAATCCATTATTCTCTGGGACAAGGTGTAACAACGGCAACACCATGATTTTCTCCACGTTTTCACGATAATTATTATTTACGTCATCCTAAGTTGAGCCAGCCTGTCCCATCAATCAACGGTTCTGTCCCGGCAACCACCAATCAGCATCCATATGTGGACCACTTATTTCTGGTTCACTCCTCCACAAAGGTTCGTCAAGTCGTGGGGACGCAGAGATGCCGCGCTCGAGAGAGTCGACCCAGAGACTTTGCATGCTCCGAATAAATCGAATACTTGGGTCGTAAAATTTAAAAAAAAATCAACTAAAGAGAAAAAATGAGCAAATTGCCGTTCTGACACAAGCTAAGAGATCTTGATGGTCGTAGTCATTTAACGACAGCTCCCCTGCTTGGTACGCAATACACACGCTCTCGTTAGCACCCGTGACCAATATATACTATATTAAAACATGGTGCGAATATGGGTTGTTGTTTTTCTACCGAGGCGCTGACCAGCCCGAAATTGAGAGGGATAAATCCGCTCGGCTGGTCGTACATACCACCCTACAACCGGATATCCTCCATCACTATCACGTGAGTCTGGAGGGAGGACATCAAGGCATTGGCCGGACATATCATAAAATCAAGGCACATTTCCACTGGCGGGGCCTCTACCGCAGCGTACAGGCTTATGTGGGAAGCTGTCTGAATTGTGAAACGGGGAAGAGTCGGCCGTCCATTAGAGAGTGGTCGCCTGGAAATATACAGGCCACCTATCCTTTTCAAGTCATCGCAATGGACCAATTCCCATCCTTACCTAAATCTCGAAATGGGTACACGGACCTGCTGATCTGAACGGATTTGTTTATCGGACTGGTCATAGCAAAGCCCAGTTCCACACGTACCGCTCAGCAGGTTGCTCAAAGATACGAGAAATGTGTGTTCAGGCGTTTCGGAGCAAGCGCGGTAATCCGGCATGGTAGGGAGCCTGGATTTATGGCGGACGTATTCCGAGCCTTCAACAAGATCCTGGGACAAAAACAGAGCGCGACCATGGTCTACCGCCCGCAAGCAAACGGGAAGGCCGAAAGGATGGTCCCAACACTTACCCGATCCCTCAAGATGTATGTGGTGGAGGAGAATCAGTGCGACTGGGACGAATACGCGGAGAGACTTGTTTTCGCCCTCAATTCGTCGTACGATCGGGTAAGGGGTGACACGCCGTTTCTTTTTAGCTTATGGATGAGACCCCCGATCCATTTTGGAAGCCGCCATACCAATAGGGTGCACCAGAAGCCGGGACAGAGACACCCGTCGCTGGAGGATGGGAGTGCACACGCCACTATTCATTTGCGCGGGAACAGGTAAACGAACGCCTCCGACAAGCAATCAAGGACCGCGCCGATCAGAATAACGACCGATCCAGAGAACACGGTATAGAGCCAGGTTCCCAGGTATGGCTGTATCTGGATCGGGTCAAGGAGGGCTTTGCACGGAAGTTTGCTCATATGTGGCACGGCCCTTTCCGAGTAGCGGAACTGGTTGGGGATCATGCAGTCAAGCTGGTTGCGGCGGGCACGGATTACAACGTTTTCCCGATAGTGCATGTGTCCAAGTTGAAGTTAGTTAAACACTTCCCGGACCGCCCGAATGCGCACCTGACGGTGGAGAGCGGTCGGTTCGACTTTGACGAAGCCCTGCAGCCAGAGAATAGCTGGGACAAGCCACTAGATCCGGATGAGTACGAGGAAGAGGAGATTTTGGATGTTCGGAATGGGCGGAAATCCCGGTTTGGGCGGATCCATAGAGAGTTTCTCTTGCAGTGGAAAAATTGCGAAGAACAGTCGTGGGTGGATGAGCTGGATCTAAATTGTGGAGCCTTGATGAGAGAGTTCGATCGCTGACGAGCGAGGTGAAACCGATTCGGAGTCATGCCGGCCCATGAAGAAGGTGAGGCGGAGCCAAAAAATTAGGCTATCCGGCTGCCGGGCAGCAGGCACGGTCGGATTAATTGACACCAATCAGCCAATCAACTGGCGGATGGAAATTAGTCTGGTCAGGAATGGGCCAATCAGGTGTTGGGGTAATCTTAGAGTCAGTATGGTGCCGGATGGAAGCCTTTGGGGAATTATCAGGAGTGGTGAAGCTGGATGGATGTTTCGGATTAGAAGGATTCACAAGTGGTTTCGATGTGGAAAACGGAAAGAAAGATGTATTATCGAGGCAATTGGCCATAAATGGATGAAGAGGTGGAAATAGTTAAGAGCCAAAAAATAAGACTGGCCTCGTAGATCATCCCTGGCGAGTTCGGCAGAACTGGTCTCGGAGTCGAGAAACGCGGAGGCCAGGGTGGCGATCGGGGTCCTGCCGGTACTGGTTGCGCCACGGATCTTGTTGGTCGATTTCAGCGAGCAAAGCTTGGAGAGTGGTGGCATGACTCAATCCTGGATACCAAGTCCCACTTTCGGCCGGATGCCCGCTTTTCTTCACCCGGCGGGTAGCCAGATGTAGCATGATGGGGTGGAGAAAAATGTCCAAGTCGCAGTGGCCGAGCCGGATGCCGGCGACGACAAGAGTGCAAACATTTGTCCTAACTTTAGCCGCCCAGTTCCGACGCTGCTAACGGTCGGCTCGGTATCGGGCTAGAGCGGGGGGCTTACGTTCGTCGTCAGCGGAGATAAAAAGATGATGGGTGGACTCCTAGATGGCTTGTCCGTGCCGGGAGAGATATCCCTGAAAGGCGTCACGAAGATCATCGAACCAGCCGACATGGGGAAGGCCCATTCCGGGCATATCCGTCGTCAGCACGGTCCATGGTTTGAGAGACAGGATCGCATTCAGCGGCTCGATCACAACAATATCAGGACGCCATTCAGTGATCTTAGGCGTCGTGAGTGCCGGTGGAAATATCCACAACGGCGGGCGAGACAAAGCCCAAGCGACGAAGGCGCCGGTGAGGTCTGTGATACACAAGCCCCCCCCAATTGCCCCTTGGACCAAGGAAGAGCCGCCGTCAGTTCGGAAGCCGTCATGACTTTCTGATGGGGACTCCAAAACGGGGGAGACTCCTCGGAGAACTCCTTAGACTCGTTCTCATCCAGTACAAAAATGTCCTGGGAGGGTGACCTACGGCGCCTCTTCCCCATCCGGAGCGGTGAATGGACCTTAAGGGTCGTGAGGAGAGAATCTGAGGAGAGCCGAAGCAGACGAAGCTCTAGATGAAGATCTTGTAGCACGGGAACGATGGGGCGATCTCCCAGAAGTCAGCGAGCCGGACGGAGCCGGCGTCGAAGTGGGGTTGGGACCCGGTTCATTGTTTCCATGAACTTTTGCCGTGCTCGCTGGAACGGCAGACTGTTTAGACCGTTTAGTTGCCATGGGGAATGGAGCGACGCAATCTGGCTAGACCGACGTTTTTTCCGTATACCAGGGGATCCTCGGGGAACGATGGGGAAGCCGCCTGTTCGCCGGCTAGCACCGGTGAAGGGTTAGGGTTTCGGGAAGTATCCCAGATCCGCAGACGTGTGGCCACTCCCGTGCTAACGGTTATCGATTCTAGGGCGGACGCCCCTGCTCCGGATGTTCGGGCGCTCGCGGCAGAATCAGCAGCCAACGAGAGAGGTGGCGGAGCGGGAGTGGTCGGATTGGGACCCCGCGGACAAGCTAAATCGTGGAGGTGCCTAATGGCCTCCCGGATGGGAGCAGGGCCCTTCATCAGGCGTTCTACCCTGGCACCCGCCGCGATCAGTCGAGCTCGGCCCGCCTCTATAGAGAACAAACAGTCCGAGCGGCGCTGCGCAAAATTGGAAACCACCTGTCGGGCTTTATCCACGTTCGATTGGGCCTCGGCGTGCGCGTTTTCGAGCTGTCGGACTCGACGTTGAAGTTCGGACGGCGCAGAGGCCGACCGATACAACGCTTTCTGATACTTCCCCAGCTTTTTTGCAAGCCGGATCCGGTGATATTCCAGATTTCCCAGGTTCAGTTGCGAACTCTCCAATCGCTGGGAGAGGAGGATGTACCTCTCGTAGTGCTCCGTCACCTCGCATGAGGCCTGGGAAGACTCGAGCATCAAGACACGATAGCACATGACATTCTGTTCTGAGAACGCATACAGGGTGAGTGGACAGGGAGATGGTCCTGAACAAGCGAGGATGCCATTACTTTGGGATTTCACGGCGTCCGTCGCTTTCTGGTACAAAATGCGCAACGAGTCAATGGAGTCAAACAGCTGTTTATAGCGATCCCTCTCTTAAATGAGATCGGCCTTCTCACTTTCCAGTCGGCTGATGTGGCTTTGGAATTGGAGGTCAGCCAGTACCTCCCGGACCCAGGCTTCATCTGCCTACTGATCAGCCAGCCGTGCGGTCAAGGACAGCTCAGTGTTCGCATTTTCCAGGCTAGCTACCTGAGTGGTCAGGGCAGCGATTTGAGCTTTCAGGGTAGCCACCTCGGGCTGCCCTGGACGACGCTCTAGGCCAAAGGGGCGGGCGCTTAAGCAGCCTGCCGGTGGCCTCGTAGGCGTCGGGGAGTGTCCCGACAATGGGTAAGTGTGGGTGTCTTCGTGGCCAGACATAGGGACAGCGGAGGAGTCGAAGTATGAAAGAGGTAGTGAGCTCGTGCCTCAACCGTTGTGCGGCTGCTACAAGACTCAAGGGCGGCTGCGGTGAAGTGACTTGGAAATTAACGGACTAATGGGAAGTGAATGCCCCACCTGATTGGTGGAAATGTCGTCCCTAGCTGGATGCCCAGATCGGCCGACAAGGGACGTAATCTGGTGGCCGCTGGATATATCTACCAGCGGCAGGACGGTGCCAGGCCTGGAATTGGGCCAGATGGGTGTGGCCGAGACGCGGGTAGTTGGGTTAGCGGACCAGGCGAACTGGATGACCTTGGATAGTGGACAACCGGAAGACGGATTGGTCGGAAGGTATGGGCGAAGGGCCATGAAGGAGGTTGAGTTTCTTAGAGGACGGGGAGGCATCAGGGTCGGATATGGAGCTGCCAAGGAAGTGCTAACGCCAGCGGTCGAGTGAACTTAGGTGGATGGCCATCCGGCCGAGCCGGCTGGATTCGGTGTACCGGCCGGGCTGGTACCAGCTGGGGTTGGTGTACCGGCCGGGTTGGTACAGCTGGAGTTGGTGTGCCGGCCCGGTTGGTGCAGCTGGAGTTGGTGTACCGGCCGGGCCAGTACACAAAAGAGCATCGGATCGGCACTTTAGGTAAGACACATAACTGTCCAGCCGGGCTATTTGGGGTAGGTTACACAAAAGGGAGTATTGGCCATAGGGATAAAAATCAGTATACGTTTCGCTTTCTTAGACACAAGTCCCTTTCATTGGTTCGCACCGGAGGGCTAACAAGGTCCCCTCTTGCTGCTATTTGTTTGCCCGGGGAAGGCTAAAGTAACCCACCGGAAGTCCCCTGACCTGGGAGTCGCGGCGTGGCGTATACTCACCTCAAGTCGCCCGTGTTTTGAACACGGTTTATACCAAGTATTGGAAAGTGTGGGTAACGTTTTGGCCTACTGTGGAAGATTGTGGAGTTATATTTGGATTCCCCTTTACGTACACGTTTGGATTTACCCCTTTATTGTCATTGGTTTAGCTGGCCGATCGATTATTCTCGGTCCAGCCGGCAATATACAAAGTTCAAGTATATTGCCCGACGAGCTCCCTGGTGAATATTCCCGCCCAGGAGCTACCCCTAGTCCTAACCCTCGTCTTCTTATTCGACGGACTTTACACTTTTCGCCCTAGGGTCTATCAAGAGAGCGCAACTGCCAGTGCTGGCGGGTACACAAGGTGAGCTTTTAACATGGATCATCCAGTCGTCACGACCAAGGTGATGGAAGTGACCGATCCAGCCGGCCGGATGCCGGATCGGATCATGACTCGGTTGGACGGAGTACCACCTCCGACAGTCAGTCATCTGGGCCCCCCGTGGGTGTTCGCATCTCAGGAAGAATTTCTGAGAGCGACTACACCACAGTTGCTGAAGAAAAATTAAAAGAAAGGGTGAACACATTGTTACTTACCGTCAAGAATTAGGAAGGGTCTCTTCAGTTATACCCTTCACTTCTTCAAGCTCCTCAAGACTGGGAGGACTCTCCATCTCTAACGGAAGCGGAACAAGCAGTGGAAATTACGATGATACATACACCTGTGACAGGCAAATTACTTAGCCGCCTTCAAGGACCGACATTCACCACGAACTGAAGAAAGAGATAGAGCAAAAAATTCTGACTCACGACCCAAGGATGGTTGAGGTACTACATTTTTCTTTGAAACAGTAAGCCGGCTTTCGTTAAAGGAGCAAGTTTCACTAATAGGAGCAGAATTCAATCAATCAACCCAAAGAGATTGGTTCAATAAAAAAAATAAAATTCAGAACCAATTTTATTCCAGTGGCATCACAAAGTTTGGCGTGATCGATCAGATAACGAGGAGCTCTTTTGTTAGGTTCGTCAGGTTCGGAGGAATCAGAATTCCAGCTGTCGCAGGAGTCGTCACTTGAAGTTGATGATTCCCACTCCTAGGCGAAGAGACAATGTATTCAGGGTGTTAAACTGGCGTAGAAGGATCAATGCTCATTACAGGTCTCATCGGATACTTTATTAAAACCAGATCGGGTTTTAACTCCAACAAATAAGACAGTGGAAGAAGTACGAGAGACTTGGAAACAGGCCTGGGCAAATATCGAATCTGATTGGAAGAAGAATACGAAATTGACTTTTCCGTATGTTACCGCAACAAATGATATTTGGAAGAAGGCATCTGGTTTCGAAAGTAACCGACTTCTTCACCTATTTAAATATTTCGAAGGTTTGGCATTTTTATTGAATGGTTTAGCATCCGAGGTACTGACTTCAATCACAAGGTTATGGAAGGATCAATGTTGGTGCGCGATGGTAGACCAAGGAAAAAAGTCCGGGGGGAGAGGAAATATTTCGGCGTTGTGGTTCGACCAATGGAAGCACAGGATTCTGGCGGTGACTGGAGTACCTCAATGGATTGCTATAGGTGTTAGCTCCAAGGAGTGGACGAGCTACGTCGGATTAATTATGGTAGGAATACGCTGATAAAGTACTGTGCCCCGTCAATGGTGGGCTCAATGGCACAGGCATATTTACGTGCCCATCTATTTGAGGAACATTTGACGGTACTTATAGGAGTTGACGCGCAACCTACTGATAGCATCATCACCTTTTTACAACGACAATTTAAAGTAAAGGCGAAATTTGAGGAATACGCGGATTGCGTTTGAAATATTGAAACAGGAGATCTAAAGGCTTGGGTCGCTCTTATGTCGGGCGGTAGTAAATTTAAAAGAAAGTAATTGGGAAGAATACATAGATTCGGATGGTACCGAATCGCCTACTTACTAAGGGCACCGCACTGGACAACCCTCACGATAAAAATGACTTGATTCTCTGGACTTATATGCCAAATATCGTCTACTTCAGGAAACGATATATACAAGTCACAATTACGAAAATCGAGTTTCGAAAGGGTCAAGTATAAAAACTATTTTGCAAAATGTAAGAGGTTTAAACCTGTGAGAGATTCAACAAAATCCGAAATAAGTGATCCACACACGGTTGTTGACTGGTGGCTGTGGGAACACCCATCAAGATGGAACCGTTGATGGGTTGGAGAGGCTGTCTATTCAGGATGGTATATAAGTGATAACGGGTTATCGTAAAATGTGGAGAAAATAAGATGATGTCGTTGTCACGCCCTCTCCCAGAGACTAACGAACCAGCAAGTATCACGATCGGATGTGAATACCCAGATACTGGACTGAGCTCGTGTGAGCGTGCGAAACAGGATCAGCCAAGATACATATGACGAGCGGTACAAGAGACAGTTTGGTATATTAGGCATGGCAAAACCCGATGATTGGAGTGGATCATAGACGATCCAAGTGTTTTGAGTTGATGATATATGGAGATCCCGGTTGACCGGTCTAATAATTTGGTCCCGCCTTAGGACGTGAAGATCAAGTGTATGACAGAGCATGACGCAAGAAATGGCGAGCTGTATGTATGAGCCTTACCGACTGAAATAAGCGACAAGGTTTAACGAACTTGCTCCGAATCAGCATTAAGATCAGATAGGATCCAACTCCAAGATGAGTGCTGATTCGGGTTCAACCTTCAGATAGGATCCAACTCCAAGATGAGTGCTGATTCGGGTTCAACCTTGCGGTTCAACGTACAATGGAGGACGAAGATAGGGTTGGGCGAGCGGGGGATGTCGATGTTTTGGTGATCCTGAGGTGTTTCGAAGATGATTCGCCTTGATTCCCGTGCCGATCGTGAACCGGTTTGTATCAGCCCTGAATCGGCTTCCAGGTGTTGAAAGAGAAGAATTTCAGCCAAGATCGGGTTGGAATTAGGCGAACAATGCCTGAGATCCGATCCCGAGCTGGTTCCAAGCTGATTCACGAAGAATCAGGTTGGTTTAAGATCGCCAGAGAGCCTGATTGTTATCAGTCCAGAAGTGGACAGATCAGGTTGATGATGCGTTAAAGATGGGTTTATGGTGGTACTGGAACAACTTTGTGACGAGATGGGCAAGATTGAAGCATGCGGTGGGTCACATAAGTTGGTGTATGGTACATTAGGTACTAGATATTGCATATATAATAACATGTTTGAACTTACGCCCTAAACAAAGAGTCGCTCTACCATGTGACGCGGTCATTGGGAGCACAGGGTTTAGCTAGGCCCCTGTAGCTCAACTTAATTCCCGGTTAAGACGCGCATCGACGTATTTTGGATTACCGGAAGTCCCCCGACGGAATTTGTTAAGGTTTTCAACCCTCACCCCCTCACGCGCACGTGTTTTGTTACCGTTTATTAATTGGAAAGGTTTCGGGAGATAACGTTTGTGGTTTACTGTGGAAGATTGTAGTTTTATCGTGGTTTTCGTGGTTTTCGTGGTTTCTCGTTATATCTCTCGTTTTATTGGCTGGCCTGATCGGACGGAGTTTCCCGATCAGTGCCTTTAGATACTTTAATTAAGTTTTGACACTAACTCGTCCCCGGTGAAGATTCCCACCCGATAACATCCCGTCTCGAGAAGGTCATCTCCTCCGACCTAATTCGAATCATCCTTCTCATCTAGAGTCCACCTGATTTAGTGTAACCACCGATGATCAATGGGTACACAGTGACCATAAATATCCACTATGATCACTGAGTTTCATTCAACTGCGATGTAACGATGTGACCAGGTGTGTTCATTCCATGGCTTGACTGACTGAGCAATATCCGGATGTATCAGAAAGACGACCCCTCCACGCTTACCTGCCGTCACACGCCAATACGATAAAAACTCATTTAGTTCCCCGCACTCTCATCCCGTAATCAGAATATTCATCTGCCTCTTGTTGTGTAGTTACGTGAGTTTCCTGCAGCAAACATATATTGGTTGGGCGCGTAGTTGCTTCGTGTTTCCAGGCTGCAAGCCATTTTCTCAAGTCCTCGCGTTTGTGGTGGGGCCGATTTCCAAATCTAGAACAGAGGTTTTGGGTAGAATTCGGATACAACTAGCCCGGACGACCAACTATCGGAGGGGGTACTCCGTTGATACTGATCGTCATCAGGATCGGATGAATCATCACTATGATGACTGATCCGATCCTCCTGGTCTTGTGACCGATCGTACTGTACGATAGAATCCATATTTAACTTCATCTCACCTTGTCAAGTAACCCTGCGATAGGAGTAAATTTTTCAAACATCACGAAATTTTACTGGGCTCAAATCAGTTTCTGTTAATTTTGGGTGGTGAGTTTAATTGTGTAGAGTCGCCAGTACTTGATCGATTAGGGGGCGTGGGGTCCGCAAAAACCGAAAGTCAAGATCTCACTCGAATAGTGGAAAAAATAAATTTAGTGGATGCTAAAACTTTAATTGGATTGGCTGGAATGGAAGAAATTATCGAACCAACGGAACATTTTACGTTTTGGCGGGGCTCTCAAGCCAGTAGACTTGACATATTTTATCTGTCTCCACCTGTTGCTTTGTGGACTCAGTGGCTTCACGTTTCAGACCCCCGATCGTTTCGGACCACGCGCAAATTCAACTTCATTTAAGTGATACTAGCGCGGCTTTTATTAAAAACTTTATTCACCAACCTCGGTACACATTTCCAGGATCAGCAACGAACTTTATTCAGCAAGAACTAGAAGATACCTTACGAAGGAAAATAGTATTGTATGATGTGGCGGCTCAATACTGGGGTCAGGTGGTCAATACGTGTACAGATGTGCTGTACACTTTAAACAGGAAAGCTGCGCGAATAAGGAAGAGGGGGGTCAGGCACTTGACAAGGGCGATTCGAAGTAATGCTAAGTCTAGGAAACAATTAATTGAAGTCACCGCAAAAGCTAGCTGAGGATATCTCTGCGCGCCAGGAAAGATGGCTGCATCGTTCAGCCGTGGATTTGAGGTAGAATTTTCTGCGACCTCCATCCGGGATCGCGATCATTCGGCTACAAACATAATTTCAAATGGGAGTACTATCTTTTCAGATTGCATTTCTATTCCGGATCGATTTGCGGCGATTTGGGTATCAATTCTGAATCGAAAACATAGGTCTGTTTCGGAAACACAACTCAACGATAAATTGAATTCATTGTTTTATGTCCCTCAAGAACGGCAGGTTTCGTCTGAGGAGAATCAAGTATTATTGGAACCGGTTGTCTAAACGGAAGTCCTACGGGCGATTAAACATATAGACCGCAGGAAAGCTGCCGGCACTGATGGGATAAATAATGATTTATTAAAAGATTATGCGGAACGCTTCAGTCCTACTCTGACTAATGTGTATAATCGGTTGTTGAATGGGAAAAGCCACCTGTATCTTTTCTTAACGCGCTGGTTTAAAGATTATGCGGAACTCTTCAGTCCTACTCTGACTAATGTGTATAATCGGTTGTTGAATGGGAAAAGCCACCTGTGTCTTTTCTTAAAGCGCTAGTAATTCCGTTAAGAAAAAATGGTGTCTCCTCAATGCGCTGGATTATAGACCAATTTCCCTGTTACAAACGAGCTATAAGATATTTGCGAAAAGTGTAGCATCACGCCTCCAACGGTTTCTATGGAAACTAATTGGAGACACTCAACAAGGGTTTATCTCTGGTCGCAGAATGGATAGAGCAGTGGCAATTCTCATGGCCACGTTACATGATGTTACTTCTTATTTTAAAAAATTATAATGGTGATGACCCTAAAGAATGCCCTGGCATTCTTTTCTTAGATTTTGCAAAGGAATATGATACGGTGGATAGAACATACTTAACGTACTTAACGTAACGAAACGGATTATTGCCGAGTTTCGACCCTTAAGTAAATTTTCTATATCTCAGCTATTTTAGATCCAGAATATCTCAAGAGTATTTAGAATCAAAGAAGAAATCAAGGTCTATTTGGGATCTATTGCTAGCTTTTAGTGCTCTAAAATTGACTAAGCTGGACCACCTGAAAAAGAGGGAAGTTATAAGATAAAAAAAACGAGTTACCCAGATTATTGCCGAAACTGCAATACTTCACGTTTGTATATATTTATTTAATTGCCTAAATGGACATATACATACTTAAATGTGTTATACGCTCGACTGCGCGTTACCCATGTAAAATCCTGCTGGCGTATGCAATGCCACGTCTTGAAGTAGCAATCAAGTAAATAAAACGAAGAACATCTATCTGCTCGATTGTTGCATCACTAATACAAATTATCGTCCTGAAAATTCAATTTTTTTATTCATCACACAAATTAGCTGCCTGTCAAAACCTTCACCTTGGCGTCACCACCATACATTATTTACTGCCTTGGTGAGGTCGACGTCGCTGTAAAGCTTGCGCAGCGTGGCAATCGCAACTCGCGAGCCGTGATCAATAAATCGCAATAAACAGGCCGGGTCAAATTCGAGGATTGCCCCAAAGCCCGAAATGAGCTTATAATCGGGCTCGAAGAGACTTCAAATTCGAGAAATTCGGGTTTTACTAATATTAACTATGGATAAGTTCCCCATACCATTTCCTAATGTTAACTATATGATAAGTTCCCCATACATTATAACGTAAGTCCAGTGCAGTAACGGTCAAGGTCAAAGGCCACAACAGAGAGAAGGTAAAGGAGTGGCTGGAAGTAGTACGAGGAGCAGGCAGGATTAGAGACCATCAGGTAAAGGAGGTGAATGAGGTGGCATAACACTGCTCCCTCCCACCGCTGGCTATTATCAAGAGCAAGAGGACCAAGACACGAATTGAGCAGCGGGCTACTTCTAGTTCTACTATCTATGAGTCACTGTTAGTAGTACTGAAGAATTAAAGAAGAAGACCGCCACCCGTAGTAGCAGAGTGAACAGCAAAGCATGGTGAGAGAGCTCATACGAATGCAGACTTTTCATTAGTCTTTTACTAGCAGTAAATGAGAGGTTTTAAATAACAAGCTTGTAGACTTTTTGAAGTCTCTGAGCTTGCTTTGCCTGGAGGATCCCCTCCAGAGAAAAGTCTGTCAAGCCAGAACGATTGTCATCCTTTTCCCACTTGATGATTGAAAAGTCTGACTCAACTGTAGAGGTTCCAGGAAAAACACTTGCCAAGCCACCAGCAAATTTACATAGCGAGGGGAATCTAGTGTTAAGGCCACATGTACCCCAGCTCTCTTTGAAGGAGAATGAAATGCAGCCGTTCTCTGAAGCAGTAGCTGCATTGCTTCGTTCGTTTCCTCTCTTCTTTCTCTTCCATCTCCTTAACCCGCGCTTGATCTCGTCCTCTGTGTCTTCCGCCAATTTGAGCTTACGGAATTCTGACTCCACCTCTTCTAGGAAAGCTCCCAATTCCAAGCTCTGGAATCTCTCCTTGTATTCAAGAAGAACTACGTTGAACTCCGAAGGACGCTGAAGTACTAAGTCCTGCGGGAGGACGGGAGGCAGGGGCTTACTTCCGCTGTGCTCCGCCACGATAGACCGTATCTGGTCCGCACCCATAGCCACTATTTTGCCCACTGCATTTAATGTTCGCCTGCTCTCAGGTCTACCACCATCTTGACTCTCCAGGTCCTTCAGAGCATCGGCCACAAAAGTCCCTTGATCCTCGATGAATTTCCGGATCGAGGATAACCGCGACTTGTACCTGCCAGAGATGACAAAGTCATCCTCTTCAGACCCGTCCATGACTGAGCCAGCCTCCACAGACTCCTCATCCTCGTAGTTATCCATCTCCTCAAGCTCTCCCATACGCACGATAGAGGACACTAGATCTTCTAGCTCTTCGACTTGCTCAGCAACGAGAGTTGTCATCCCTTGCAGCTTCCTAAAGGTGATATCGACTCTTTTCATTAGCCCGTTGACTGTATGAATGACGATCCACCAGCTCAGTGATGGGCTGCAGGCAGCCTTCTTTGTTGTGAGGTATGAAATGATAGGCTTCCTGTGCTTGCAGAACCCCTTCGCTGTGCGTCCCATAGAAAGCCATCGAGTAGCGCTCAGATTCTGGCACTTTGTCTTCATTCTCTGTATCAACGTTTGCTGGCGGCGAAGGTAGCCAATTAGTGCAGTCAGACTTGTCAAAAACTCGCCCTCAAACAAAGCCTTGAGCAACCGCTGCATCACCAAGTCAAGCTGGTGGGCGTCACACCAAATGCGAACAAAGCCCGGTGCTACGTTTCTCTCGATCCTGCTTGCAAGGCCTCGGATGCCGCCAGTCATATTTCTAGCCCCGTCAGTAGCCACTCCAATCATCCGCGAGGGCCAAGTAGGGCACATAGAATCCAACATCTTTGCAAGAACTCTATACATCTCTTCCCCAGTGTGCCTCTCAAAGAGAGGCAGAGCGACCAAATGAAAGTTGTGCAACTCCCCTTTCAAAGCAAACCGTACGCGGACATCCAGGTAGGAGGTTGAGTGATGGGTAGAGGAGTCTAAGGCTATTGAGAACGCCCACACGTAATTTAGGATGTCAGTTAACATTGTAAGGTTCTCTGCCACAGCCACCCTTACCACCTTCGAGACCTTGTACTTGTTTGGGAATCCGACGCTAGCGAGGCCCGTTACTTCTCTATAGTGCTTCATTATGTTGGCTGTCTGCCTAAATGAGATTCCCACGCTGGCATGGCGGATAATGAGCTCCTTCTGGAGCTCGTTGCTGACGGAGACTTGGTAGAAAGTACCTTGGAAGTCCTCTTCACCCCAACCTTGGAAGAGCGAAAGAGCCTTCACCTTGGCAGCTGATGGAACTCCTACAGCCGCCTCCGCGGCCTCGATTCCCTGTCTAGCATCCGCAGTATCACTCTCGTTCTCATCAACGTTTGAGGCTATGGCAGTTATCTCGTCTTCATCTTCGGACCCAATCTCGTCCTCTTCATCGAACAGCAACTCTGCAATGATTGTATCAACGACCTCTCTCTTGACAAGAATGATAGAGGACCTCGAGCTCTCTGCTTCAAAGTGGGATGGCAGAGTTTCCGCAAATAGGTTTTTTTTCTTGTCGAAATAGGCCTTCTTTCCTTCGCTTGACAGAGACTGATACTCAGACCATTGAGATGCATGCTGGGTCTCTAGGTGCTGCTTGTAGTTGTCCGTCAAAAATGGCTTGTGGAAAAACTTGTTTGTTGTTCGCTTGGCGCGCTTCCTGCTGTTGCCATCTTCTTCTCTTTGACTACTCGCTTGGCCGCCCTTAGTGGTACTGCCTTCCCTGCCAAAGAAGTGGCAGAATTGACACCTAACAGATAGGACGACCTTCGTCGCTGGACATCGCTCGCTTATCGCCAGGCCATAGAGCACTTCATGGTTCTTACTCTCCTGGAAAGGGGTGTCCTTTCTTTTTTTAGCGTTATTGCTACTCCCGGCAGACTTCTTTCCACTTGCAGCAGTGGTCCCTCTTCTTCCGTTACCTTCCCTGACAAAACGCATCATTGCGGTGGTAGTGAGTAGGAATCGCACACAAGCTCAGGAGTTGGGAGAAAGTCGAGAATCTGGAAGTCACGCCTGATTATGAGAGAGAAGAAGTCAAGAAGTGCGGCAAAGTGAGGCCTCCCTAGAAAGGAAGTTATTAGAAGGAAAAGGCGGGTAAATTGGGAGGTAAATGCTAAGATACTAGCTTGCCAAATATTGACTATGGCTTGCGCCAGTCCTTCAAATTCGGGCTCGGGCGAACCTCTAATTCGGGCTTGACCCATTTAAATTCGGGTTTTCCCGAAGTTGACCCGGCCTGGCAATAAACCGTGTAATTCGTCTCCTTAGCCAATCAGAGCGCTTGAAATACATAATAGAGCAATTTGATTGGCTAAGAGACGTTTTCGGCAATAATCTACGTAACCGGCAATAATCCGTTCCGCTACGTTATATCAAGTACTCTCCCGATTAGGATTTAATTGGTCATTTATTAATATAATTCGGAGGGTACTACTGCTGAATTATTTGTCAATCAACAATATTCTCGACCGTTACATGTGATATCTGGTATTGCCCCCTGGCACCATTATTGCTCATTATTGCAGTTGAACCATTGGCGCTCGCACTTCAGCAGTCTCAACAATTAACAGGGATATCGATTGGTGGTACAGAGGAAGCAGACGAACACAAATTCTCGGCGTTTGTGGATGATTCCACAATATTTCTCAGGAAAGCAGACCACGTGGATGCGGCGATGAGCATATTGAGGAATTTCGGAAGCATCTCAGGCTTGCAAGTCCAGACACACAAAAGCATATTCCTGTTTCTATCCCCGGTAACCTCCTGTGAAGTATGGTACCAAATCCTGTACCGGAACGGAATTGGGCACTTCGAATTAGGGAAATTCAAAGACGGCTTAGTATTGCGGCGACTTGTGGAACGTTAATTTCGCTCTCGTCGTCGGCATACTCAGCCGTTTCAGTAAATCAGGGACACCCCGATCCAAAAATCACTCACCGAATCATGTTAAAAATCGTTCGGCTCATTAGTCCAGCTTTGCCGTTTGAGGCTGGGGTCCTTGCTTCTGTAATATGTCATCTAACCCCGTTCTTTCGCAAGAAAATTCTAAAACCCTACGCAGGACGCGGATTGGACTTTCAAATTCGTTTTCAAACTGGGCAAAAAATGTTCAAACATTTTTTGGCTTTCGTGGGTGCCCAATTACACACACGTATTTGAAAAAATGATCAACAAATACTGCGGGGTTTTAGGACATTTACGGTCTGCCAATAGCCCCTCAAATTCGACCGATCGGAGAATTTAACCTAGAATCTTCCTTGGGTTGCTTGGTACGTGAACATTTGCCTTCAGAAGAGGTTAAATAATACGGGTGAGGGTGTGCTCTAATTTTGATTCCAGACCTCGGATCTCTTGCCAAACGTTCAAATGAAACATAAGCATGGTGTCTGAGACGCGTATGAAGATGATGCAAGGTTCCTTCCTGTACATCATCTCCCACTTCCCCGTTCAGAACGTTCATCACGATATTGGCAAACGTTTACGTAATGAATAAATGGAGAACACTGAAGAACAAAGGTTTGTTTCGTGTTGAGTTATTTGGTTCGATCTTTGTGGAAAAAATTGGTTTCAGATCCGGTTAGCATGATATTTGTTACTGGTTGATAGTACTTATGAGCGTCACCGTGCCACCCTCGTGACTTCCAGCATTCCACCGTTAAACCCTCTCGATCATTGCTTTTCTTTGAATTCTCGAGTAGATCTGGGTTTCCGACAAGTTGTCGACTTGCACCGCTTCTGATAATTCATAGGGTTGTCATCATCCTTTCTTTTCATTTCGTAAAATTTCCAGGTGTATACATGGTTGCCAGCACAAAACGTCGCTCGGGCTCGAAATCATTTTGGTGGTTTTCCTTCCGTTCTTCCGGTGACCTCTTCTCTTGGATTGCTGGGGACAATATGTTCGAATGTTTCCTTCATTTCCACAACCAAAGCAAACCTTTTGTCCCCTGTCTTCATTCCCAGCGTTTACAAACGTTCTTGGGGCCCTTTTGGGCTTTCGCTTGTCATCTTCACTTTCCTGCGCTCATGTTACCAACTCTTGGGCATGTTGAATTGCCTAAGGGTATCGTCTTACCATCAACGCGATTTTCATACTACGAACTTAAAAATATTTTCAACAATAATTTAATCTGAAAGTTCACTCTCACGTGCTAGCGCGACGGGGTATGAAATGTGTTCCGTCCAACATCGTTTCCTGCGGAAAACATACTTGAGGCTTGATGTTGTGTGATATAATACTTTGAATGCATTGTTCATCTCATCCAAAATCACATATAGCGATTGAAATACCGCCCACCAAGCCCTAGAATTTGCTTGAAAGTGTCTAAATCCATTCCTTCAAGTTGCTCGCCCAATTTATTCACTTTGAGCCGCTCCTTTCATTCGAGACCCACTTAAGGCTGATCCACGTCTTTGCTCATTTTTTTACCTTCTTAAGCCTTTTATCCACTTTTTTCAAGAACTCGCTTGATTCCAATTCATATTTGTAGATCGGCAACATTTGTATAGAACCACCGTGAAATTCAACACTGCGGTGGCTCCATAAGCGTTGATTTCACCCTTGTAGCCTTCTAAGCAGCTAGCCACACGCGTACCTATGGGAAAGCGCTGAGGCTCACGATATAGAAAGAGATTAGAGAATCTGACGTGGACGCTAGAGTGAAAGTGATCCATCCATTTACTTTGTGGGGAAAGAAGACGGACTTGTGCACAAGTGTTCCGTCTCGTACAATGAACAGTACGTACAGACGTATATTGGGCACTCCGGTCCAGTCTACCATCTACTCGTCTCTCCCTTTTGTCCCTGATGTTCTTCTGTCGTGCTCTTGCGACTGGAGTCTCAAGTTATGGCACCACGTCGAGTCGCACGGTCAAGCTGCACTCACGTTCCATTCAATGGAACAAACACGAGCTCCGTCCTAATGTTTGTGACTGTGGCTGAAGACGGTCGGATTGAGATTTGGGACCTCGTCCAGTTGACTTTAGACCCATTGTGCGTTAATTTCAAAATAAGTTTACTGCTCAAGAGACGAAAAACGAGAATGTAAAGGTCAATTCTCAAGCGTAGAACCAACAAAGAAAGCACTTGAAAATACAGAAGCACCGTTGAAAGGGGAGTGCGCGACGGTAGCGTTTGCACCAAAAGCTCCTGACTTACTAGCGGGTGACTCTGTATCACGTGTCTTCTCTATTTTCTACTGCATTTGAAAAATCTATGAGAGAACAGCCCCAAACTACTATGAGGATTCAAGAGAACCTGACGAAATATAAGAAAAAACGTTTTTGATGCTAGGTGGTTATGAAATGGTTAGAGATTAAACTGAGCTAAAGCTGCCGCAAACGCCTGGATTGGTGTGATAGGTGCTCGAAAGTCCAAGTGGAACTTCGTGTCATTGACTTTTCCAAATTGTAGAAAAATTGGTCGTTCAGCATTTGATACTTTTTCAAGAATGAAGCTACCTTTTACTAACTGAAAATTCTTAACGGATGGCCGCGAAACACGCCCATTAAAGTTTAAGCGATAAAATCCGGTCTCAAAAAATGGGGGTTTACTCTGAAAAACCTGAAGGGATTCGGCCATATTCAAGTTATTGTCTGCCATATGTTCATAAATATCAATTAGCTTCGAGAACGTAGACAAAGTGTCCCCTTTAATCAGACCTTCAATTTTTTGTTGATGCGAAAGGCGTGGCAAAATGACTGTCACTTCACGAGGCTTGGAAGATTGGAATGGATTGTTAAAAACAATAGCTCCCAGTTCCGTCTTTCGACGATCGTTTCCAATCAAAACAACTTTCTTTCTTGAAAAATTCGACCGCAGTTTACCTATGTAATTGCCACTTTTCTTTGAAAACTTGGACGACAAGGCCACGGACCGGGTCATGTCAAAAATGCGATAGTTTGAAGTGCGCTTCTTGATCGTTTTCTCAGCCATAAGCACAAGCTGGTCGTTCAGAAAGAAATTGTATTGTGAACTCAGTATTGTTTTGACCCGTAAAATATGTCCTTGGATAAAACTCGTTTCTGTGCCAGGAAACACCGCGAGTTTTGACAGTCGAGAGAGATCGATGTTTGCAGTTATACATGCTGGAATTATAGGTTGAGCTATAATAGCCGTAAATCGATGTTTATCTTCGTCATGATGCGATTTTTCTTCATTTAGAGATTCTGGTCGTTCGCTCGTCATCCGTACACTATAAGTCTTAACGTTTTCACTGTTGTACTCATCCGAGTCGTCGTTGTATGACTTGTCACTTGTTTTGTCCGAAAAATGCTCCGAATTGTTCGTTTGTTTTATCTCAACGTTCAGTGGGGTGGATAATATCCTCCTTTTCCACTTTTCGGGCTTGTTTTTATTTTTCTGTTTTTCATCGTGATATTCATCGTTATCCAAGGAGAACGGTACAACTTGATTATCACTGCCACTCCTCTCACTACGAGATGCTAGACTCGAATCAGAGTTGATGGCGATAACATTGTCATGAGCTCGAGTTGTCATTATGTAAACGCTCCTAGTAGTGAAACGGTCGCTATACTTGAAATATGTGAAGCATACCGACGAAACTGCTGATTGCCAAACTATGAATCACAGCGACCGAAAATTACGCGGTGATGCGGAATTCGTCGCGACGCTCGCGCAAACCATCACATTTATAACCAACATTCGGACCTTACCGAAGTGTCTTCGAATATGAAACGTACTTAACACCAACTGAAGGGACAGAGGAAGTATAAATGTTAGGTATACAAAAACTCATCAATCATATTGGACAGATAAACCTGCCAAATTTGATATGACCCGTGGACACAAAATGTATCATATATAACAGTATGGTCATATTATAGAGGTGTCAATGCCTTCCAGTCATTTGTAGCTTCCCAAACAACAAAAAGAGCACGAATTCGTGGAGGGCAGGCCATTTCAATCCGCTTCCAGCCATAAGCACTTTGACAAGTACATTCGCCAGATCACTACGATGGCGTCAAGACCGAAAGCGACTGGTATCCTCACATTCGGGCAGAAGAAGAGGATTAGCCTGTGGCACGATTTAGAATGCCGCTCTCACGCAACTCCAGCTTGCGGCAAAGGCTAAGCGAGAGTTCAGCCTCGTCAAGGCGCCGGTCCAGTGAACCATTTCCGGCATCCTGCGTGGCGCCACAAGTGAATGCGTCTCCAGCGCGCATCCAGAGATCAGCACTGAAGGTAAGGTGTATGCTGTAAGAGCTGTAATTTGTATTCTAGGTGATCATCCAGGTTTAGAGAGACGTGTGATGGGAGACATGCGTGCGCTACAGCATCGGCTACGTGAAGAGCTTCGAGTAGAGAAGGAAAATGCTCTCACTCAGACGCTGATTCGCAGTTTCTTTTCAGCTGCGCCAACGATGCAATAGCAACAGAACGACAAGCAAAATTGTGGTAAAGCGATCGGAAAATATTGGGACTGAAGTGGACCACACATGGCCGTTGATTGGTGACGATAGAACACCCATCAACATATGACGGTTGCATGGGTGGGGGAAAAGGTTGATCACGATTAAGAAGAAAAGGTGGTGGCCAACGGATATTTACGACGTGGAGAAATCAGCCAAGTATGAGTATGGTCGTTAAGCCCGGTCCCAGGCACTGGCGATATGATGGAGATCACGATCGGTTTTACAGTCACTAAGTGGAGTTCCCCTGGATGAAATAAGAAAGAGTGACTGGTGACATGACGTATCAGGGGCAAGTGACCAGCCGATCTCTGAATGGTATAGTGGTTGAAGCTGACTATGATACGATGTTATGACCTGATCGGCCTGTCATGCCCGAGCAATGAAGATCAGATGAGGAAGTGTGGTGAAGTGACTTATAAAATAATGTAAGGCACTTTCCAAAGGGCGCATCCTGATTGGTGGAAATGAGGGCCAAGGGTGTAGGCGCCGGATGGTCGCCGCCGATGAGGTCTACCAGCGGCCAGGTGGCGCCTGGCTGGAAACCAAGTCGGCAGACCTGACAAGGGGCGAGGATAGTCGGATAAGCGAGCTGAGCAGACGGAAGGACTATGGAGGTTGGACGGCCGAGGCGCGGATGGCGGACGGCCAAGATGGCGGACTGTTCGTAAGGATGGGGTGGAAGGAGCCCGGAAGAGGAGGATTGTTCTAGTGGAAAGAGTATGCACCGGGATCGTATGAAGGGCTGCCAAGGGACTGCTAGCGTCAGCGGCCGAGGGGCGCGGATGGGTGGCTATCCGGCCGAGCCGACCGGGCACAATGTACCATTCGGACTGGTACCATATGGGTTCAGTGTACCGGCCGGGTTGGTACCGCTTGAGGTTGGTGTACCGGCCGGACCGGTACACAAAGTCGGAGTTAGCCGGGTTGCGTTGGGTAAGATACATGACTGGTCAGGCGTGTTATTTGAGGTAGGTTACACAAAGGGAGTATTGGACATAGGATAAATCAGTATACGTTTCGCTTTCCTAGACACAAGTCGCTTTATTGGTTCACGGCAGAGGGCTAACAAGGTCCCCTCTTGCTGTTATTGGTTTGCCCGGGGAAAGGTTAAGTTAACCCACCGGAAGTCCCCTGACCGGGAGTCGCGGCGACTTTGTATACTCACCTCAAGTCGCCCGTGTTTTGAACACGGTATCAAGTATTGGGAAGTGGTGACATTTGGCCTTCTGTGGATACACATTTGGATTTGCCCTTCATTGTTATTGGTTTAGCTGGCCGATCGATTATTCTCGGTCCAGCCGGTACTATACAAACTTCAAGTGTCCTATTGGTTTAGCTGGCCGATGGACTATTCTCGGCCCAGCCGGCACTATACAAAGTTCAAGTATATTACCCAACGAGCTCCCCGGTGACGATTTCCGCCCAGGAGCTACCCTAGTCCTACACTTCATCTCCCTATTGGACGAGTTTATACTTTTCGCCCTAGGGTCCATCAAGAGAGCTAACCACCCAGTACTGACGGGTACACAAGGTGAGCTTTTAACATGCAACATTCGAGCAGTCGCGATCAAGCGGATGGAAGCGACCGATCCAGCCGGCCTCAAGCCGGATCGGATCATGACTCGGATGGACGGAGTACCCCTCCGGTAGTCAGTCGTCTGGGACCCCCGTGGGTGTTCGCGTCTCAGGAAGATTTTCTGAGAGCGACTACACCACAACGGTGCGCGTGCCCGGATCTCTTGGTGACCCTGGATATCACCGCGAGTCCCTAGCGGGCGAAAGACCTAAACCTGTCAAATTTGTTGACGATGTTGTGTCGGGTGCATTGGGGGAAGGCATATCGCCCCAATGCTGCTGAAGATGGAAGGATGCGATGGTCGCCTCGGATTGGGGGAGTTCGAGGTTGACATTAAAGAAGAAGTTACTCCCCTAGAGGCTCCGCCGGAGGCGGATTACGGTACTACTTACTGTAGTGCCGGCCGCTACACGGATGGAGCCGGATCGGACTATGGTGCAAGTCGCCATAGTCCGAAGAAGGATCATGGTTCCGACCATGATCCTAACGAACGAATGCATATTTTGGATATAAAAGAAAAGATAAAAGAAGAAAAAGCGGAAGTCGGATACGACCGGAGTGGGAAGCCGGCCGGATCGGGACCAAGTCGCGATCTGGCCCCCTACCCCTAAAGAAACCGGATTGGCAGGAATTGGACTATTCGACTTACAAAGGCAAACCGCGATTCGAAGAGGAAGAAGAGAAGCAGGACGGCCTATCGACGGATGTCGATTTGGAGCGTGCTTTCCACCTTCACGAGTTGGGGCAGTTCTTGCGGACGGACAAGGTACTAAAAATAACACGGCCGAAGATTATAGGCGGATTGAAAGGTCCCGTCTCTCCCCCAACTCTCTCAGACGGCCACGTGTCCCTCATTAGAGGACTATTCGACCAACTCAAACAAGCCGGCATCAACACCGGCGTGTTTGATTCGAACGAGTTGTTTGATCTGAAGATGGACAAGTTGAAGGAGGCGTCCAGCGCCCTGCACGACCACTTGGTACCGCTAGTGGGTTGCTCGCCGCCGTCGAAAAAGATGACAGCTACGACTGGAGTGGCGCCGCCCACGCCGCCGGCGACAAGCAAACCGGCCGGTATACACTCAGGCTCTTCGCAGTACGAGTCTGCCCCTTCGGAAGCGGACTCATCGGATTCATCGGTGGGTATCACTCGCATGACGCTTGGCCCAAGGGGAGCAGCGCGTGTGGCGACAGCCATGAAACTTGGAGGACGTGAGGATCCGGGTACGCCCGAGCGGAAGAACGCCGGCCAGTACAGCGTACAGGCCTGGCGGACAGCGACGGCGGATCCAGACCCGAAGGAGGAAGACGAAGACGCGGATGGACGGGTTAAGAAGGAATGCCAATCTGGCAGCCCAGCTGCCCCTCAAGCCGCCCCTCAAGTCGCCCCTCAAGCCGCCCCTCAAGTCGCTACTCAGGTGCCGGATCATCTGCAGAACATGTTTTCGGCGATGATGGAGCGATACTTGGAAGAGCAACGTCGGCTGAGCGCCAGCCGCGGCAGTCCGAAGTCACCGGACCAGCCCGCTCGTCGTGGAACACAGGCCCCCGAACCAGTCCAGTACTATGCGAGGGAGCCGAGTGATGAAGATATGGAGTCGGTGCGGTCCAAGCAAAGTGAACCCCATGCCACCCCGCCGAGCCGTCAGACAGGTCGCCGGACCGGACGTCGGCCAACGAACAGGAAGCTGTCTCTCAGCGACGTGGATATGGAATCCGTCAGGTCGGCCAAACACCATTACGATCCGGATGACCTGGATCTGGGGATGTCCCGCCAAGCCCATATGGCTTCGGCCCAAGCGTTTGACGCGGATTCAGGAGCGATCACGAGGGTGCGAATGTCGGCCACGTCCGAGCTGAAAGACTTCACCGGACGCGACGCGGACGTGGACCAGGCCGAGGATGGTTGAGCAAGACGAAGTCGGCATTTCTCAGAGACCGGACGTCGGACTATGAGAAATGCCTGATCTTCGGGGATTTGATGAAGGGCCCGGCGAAACACTGGATCCAACAGCTCAGCCGGGAAACCCGAGGAAATTGGAGGGGATTGGCCGGTGCGTTCGAGGAGCAATACTGCGGAGCTGGAATGTCAGCGGCGCGACAATATTTCCACTCCAAGAAGCGACCGGATGAGACCCCCCTGGAGTATCTCCATCGTTTGAATTTCGCTGGCATGAGAGCTGGTATTCCCGTTAAAGAAGATACCAGCCGGTCGGAAGCTGCCCGCGAACACGTGGAACTGTTCATCAGCACGTTGGACGATCGGGAGCTGGCAAACCAGCTGGCGTTACTGGGGGTGAAGAATACGACGGAGCTGGAAGTGACGTTGCGCACGTACCTAAGGGCGAAGAAGCAAGGCCCCAAGGCAGCAGTAGGAACCGGCCGTTTCAAGTCCCGATTTAACGCGGATCAAGGAGGCCGGCCGTCATCTACCAGGACGGCCCGAGCCGTCCGCATGGTTGCCCGAGAGTCAGACGCGACTAGCTCGGAAGAGGAGTATCAGCGATCTGGGGGCGAGTCTGAGGAGGAACAGTATCGGTACCTTTTCTCGGCAGAAGCCAGTCAGCCGTCCAGGCTGCCAGCTGATTCTGGTCAGTCGAAGAGTTTTCCGGCTGGAGCTGACCAGGATTACCCTAAGCGCAAGTGTACCCACTGTGGGTCCATCAAGCATGACGACCGGAGCTGCTGGAAGCGGCTGACGTGCAAGAAGTGCGAGAGGAAGGGACACCCGGCGGAACACTGCCTGTTCACGTGTAAGGCTTGCGGGGAGGTGCATGAGGCGGGACTGTGCCCAATGGAAGAATTTTACAACCTGTTGAAGAAGTGGTACGTCCCGACCAAGCATGCTGGAATGTTGCCGCCCGGGGCGGAAAAGATGTTAAACTAGATCGCTCGCCAGGTTGGAATCTGGTTCGAGCCGAGCGGTCTAGTGTTAGTATCTATGCATATGTCGGTAAGGAGGATAATCAAGAAGCAAAGCAAAGGGTAACCGACAATACATGTAAGTTTGACGATTACGTCACCCGGTCCCCGGCCGGTACGGCTGACCCCTTCCTGGTGAGCAGTATACGGACGGATGAGTATTCCCGGTCTGAAGTGCGAATGGAATTGAACTTGTTACCTGGCGAGTCGCGAGGTTATTGGAAGTATCACTCGCCGGATAAATGGTTCAAGCAGGCCAAGGCGGATGGAAAAATCAATAACCAGAAAGCCACCATGTTGTTCGACTCTGGCGCAGAAGTGTCTATCGTAGACATCACCTTTGCTCGTAAGGTGGGTGTGAGATAGACGAGACGAAGCGGCAGGAATGTATAGGCATTGGAGAGAGTTCGTACATGACCCAAGGAAGGACAAGAGTCAAGATTACCTTAGCTGGGTCGTTGGTATATTACTTTACCGCCTGGGTAGGCAAGTTGGCCGGGCAGGATGCAATTTTGGGTATGGATTTTATGGTCCCGGCCGGTATACGGCTGGACTTATCGCATGGAACATTGACGTTGCCGGACGAGGTACAGATCCAGCTGGCCGGCCGGCGGCCCTTATATGGCGCCTACGTCCAGTTCCTCAAGCTAGGTCAGTTTGTAACGGTGCCAGTGGGAAAGGCGGTGGAAGTAATGTTACGGCCGCACGACCGACGGAGTAAGTTATGGCTGACAAGGGGCGAGTGCTGGGTACCATCTGTGGTTAAAGGGAGTGGTCATCTCAACTTCATAAGCGTGACCAACATCTCTGAAAAACCCCTCACCTTGCATGAAGATGTGATTATTGGAATGTGGCTGGCCGAGGATAAAGTGCCCCGCCGGCCGGGCTATGTCACTGTTGGCTCAAGACGCTATATCGAGTGGCAAAACCTGGCTTTTTAGGCAACCACCGATCTGGTCAGCGAAGAGGAAGAGTTAGAAGAGGACTAGACTCCGATGGTGGATAAGCCTGAGTACCGGACCCCTACTAAAATATTGACGCGGAACCGGCCGTCGCCGGATCCGGCTGAACGTATTGACCGAAGCTACGCCCCGATCGCGGAACTGGTTTTGCCCACTCGGAGGGGGACGGACGAACGACAGAGTCGGGAGAAAGGACCAAACAGAGTTGCATATACGGTCAGCCCCAATGACGGTTGTGACGACCGAAGTGAATGCGGATCGGCCCAGCCGGCCGAGCAGAATTCGGAAATAGCCGAATGCAGATCGGCCCAGCCGGCCGAGCAGAATTCGGAAGCGGCCGAAGCCGATCAAGTCTGCATTCATGAAGGGGGCGAACTATATGTTGAAGGCATGGAAGAACAGATGGCGGTGTTACCTGAGGTGACCCCCTGCCCTCCAGCAGTCACTATCGACGATCTACAAGTGGGAGACCCGGATGTGAACACCCCGGAGGAGATCAGCAGGTTGAAGGATATTATATGGAAAAGACGACATCTGTTGATTGGACCAGGGAACGCACTTCCTCCGGCTGCCCATGGGGCGGTTTGTGATATCGATGTGGGAGGTGCCAAGCCGGTGGCACAGAGATGCCGAAGAGTCGCCCCCCAGTATCGGGAAAAGCTGTCAGAGCTTATCAAGGGTTTGCTGGCCACCAAGATAATTCAGCCGTCCACCTCGCCATGGGCTTCGCCTATTGTAATTATCATTAAGAAGAATGGGGTGGATATAAGGTTGTGCATCGATTACCGGCTGGTGAACCGGCTGACTAAGCTGATGATTTATCCGATGCCGCTGATAAACGACCTGTTGGAGGACCTGGATAAAGTTTTGTGGTATTGCTCATTGGACATGGCCAGTGGATTCTGGGTGGTCTCTATGACCGATCGTGCACGGGAGATCTCTGCATTTGTGACGCCTTTCGGGTTGTTCGAGTGGAACCGGATGCCGTTCGGTCTGAAGAATGCTCCGCAGATTTATCAACGGTTGATAGATAACGCGCTGTATGGACACTTCAAGATCAAGGCGGATCAAGATCCGGCTCTGGTCGGGGATGTGTTTGCCGAAGGGGACCCGGACCCCGACCCAAAACCTTCAGTTTTGGGGCGGCGGTCTTACATTGATGACATTCTCGTTACGGCAACTACCTGGGATGTATTGTGTGACAAAGTGGAGAAACTGATGGTTACGTGTGAAAAGTGGAATCTTTCGATTAGTGTGGTTAAGAGTTTCTGGGGAAAGACTAAGGTGACCTATCTGGGTCATCAAGTGTCGATTGCCGGATTGGAGGCTAACCCGAAGGATTTGGAGTCCTTGAGTAATCTGCCTTTCCCGCGATCCCTAAAGGCTATGCAATCCTTTTTGGGCAGCCTGAATTATTACAGTCGGTTCATCGAGGATTTTGCAGTCTATGCGGCGGTCTTGTATGAGTTGCGGGAGGTGGATTACCATAAGTTGAGAGAGCAGGATAGGCAAGCGGAGACGCAGGCCGGGTCGGTTATTTCAGCCAATGGGGAAGCGCCCTTCTCGGATAAGTCAGCCAAAGGGGAAGCGCCCTTTTCGGGTAATTCAGCCAATGGGGAAGCGCCCTTTTCGGGTGGTTCAGCCAATGGGGAAGCGCCCTTGCCTGCCCCGACAAGCGACCGGCCGCTGAACCCCGACGCGGCCGGCCCGGACGATCATATGACCCGAGCGATGGTGGCCTTTGGCATGTTAAAGGCGAAGATGGCGACCACACCGGTCCTGAAACATTTCGATGTTAATAAGACCCCGGTGGTCATCATCTACGCTAACAAGTGGGCCATCTCGGCCGCCCTCGTGCAAGATCATGATGGAGTGTACTGTCCCGTGACCTTCACCAGCCGGACCCTGAAAGTTAATGAAGTTAATTACGGACTGGTGGATAAAGAAGTTCTGGCTCTATTACGGATCTTAGATGTGTGTTATACGATGCTGGTCTCTCGACCTATCAAGGTACTATCTAGACGGTCGACCCTATCGTGGCTCCTGACGGCGAATGGAATTGACGGCCGGCTGGGCAGATGGGCGGCTCTGTTGTCTCAGTGGTCCCTCGAAGTGATTAAGTGTACTAAGGGGGAAGAGGAAATACTGGGCACATTGGCTGCCAGCATTACCCCCAGGGCAGAAGTAGAGGAAGCCCTGATAGCGATCGCACCTCGGAAGCAGCCTCGACAAACTATCGTGTTGCCGCCGCCAACCGTGGGACCCACGGAGGAACTAATGGTTTTGAGTTTCGATGGGTCGGCGAGTGTAAAGAAAGGGGTCGGGGCCTATAGTGCCATTTTGTGGAAGCTGCCCGAATGGAAGGCGATCGCGGCCGCCTCGGATTTCACGCCTGGCATCACGGTGAACGAAGCGGAGTATAGGGGATTACTGCTGTCCTTAGATTTGCTGGCTGGCCGGACACAGGGGCGGATCATCATATGCGGTGATTCCAACCTAGTGATCCGGCAAATCACCGGAGAGATAGATTGCAAGGCGCCGCGGCTGAGACTGTTAAATGATCGAGTTATGTCCTCCTTGCGGAAGTGGCCGGAGCACGAATTGCTGCACGTCAAACGAGACTGGAATAACAGCGCAGACCATCTGGCCACCTTGGCCATGCGAGATCAGACCGGACTCACCGTCTCGGATCCAGGATTGTTGGACGAATTGGCGGAGATGAACAAACTATTGGAGATAATCAAACCGGCCGCCAGCGACGAGGGTCCCTCGCCCGAATCCAGCCGGCCCCGGGAAAAAGAATATAACGACCGCGACTGGGAACAGGACGTCCACGCCCGATCAAACCAGGAAGTACCCTGCAGCAATAAAAGGTCCCTCTAAGCGGACCCCCGAGCAGGCCTGGCGAGGCTAACCACGGTTGGTAGTCAACAGTGAATGTTTGGAGTGGGAACGGAAAAGGAACGGATGGATATATTAAAAAAGGAAAACTGAGAGAAATAGAAGAATTAAAGCAAGCCCGGCTACTTATCCCCGTCGACGATTATACTTGCCTCGGAGCCGAGTCACGCGAAACCCAGGGTGGTCGGAGGGCTGTGCGCGGTATTGATTGCGCCAAGGATCTTGCCGGTCGATGGCCGCCAAAGATTGAGAAAGAGAGGTGGTCTGATCCAACGCATCTAGGCCGGGATACCAAGTCCCTCCTTCCGCTGCACATCCGCTCCGGCGGTTTGGCAGATGGAGCATGAACGGGAAGAGAAACAGGTCCAAGTCACATTCACTATCCCGGATACCCGCCATGATGAACGTGCACAGACGGACCCACGCTTCGGAAGCTCGCCCCCGACGATTCTTGCGGGCAAGGGAGTACCTGCGGAGGGAGTCGTCCGCTCGCTTGTCCTCGGCCGAGATGTACAGGAAGTGGGTAGATTCCCAGATGGCCCAAGCGTGAGTCACGGTGAAATCATGAAGTATCGCTTTGAATTCCATGAACCATGGATAGGATGGAAGCCCCATATCCGGCATTTCGGTGTGCAAGATTGTCCAGGGCTCGGTCTCCATGAGTGTGTCGATGGCGCCCGACTTCATCAGGTTAGGGTCCCAAGTCTTTGACGGTGCCTTATAAAATCGTGGGAATAACCAGAGATGCGGACGGGACAGAGATTGAGCAAGTTGGGAACTGGAGATATCAGCCAGGCTGGTATTGCCCAGTTGCTCGACTGCCCAAGGCAGTATGGCAGACCGATCCGCCCCACTGGGGAAACGCCCTTCCGGTAACCATAGAAGCGGAAGTTTGGGAAAAGAGGGCGCAAGAGTAGGAGTACTCCTCCGGACTCTAGACTTGGCGGCCGGTCGCTGAGGTCGGCGTGTAGTACGCGACCCGGCCGAGGTTGAGCGTCGTTGTCTGGCCGAAGACTGGGGAAGAGGTTCCTCTGGGTCACCCAGGTCGGGAGAGGTCAACCACTGATCCGGGATGTCATCGTCGTTGTCCTCCACTTTCTCCTCGGCCACTCTGGCGGAACTCGAGTTACGCGCGACCGGAGCGGCCGGGACGTCGACAATGCTGGGAGGCAAGGATGGGTCAGACGGGTCATGCTCCCCGGAACCAAATCCTGCCGGCGGCGGAGTCTGCAGATCTATGATTTGATCGGATCCCACTGGACTCGTCGTCCGCTTACCGGAGCGGGAAGGGCGGCGACGGGTATCCGAGCGAGAACGGAGTAATGCAACATTGACTTGCTGATTCTCGTAATCCTCGTCTTCTTCGTCATCGTCATAGATAACCGAAGGGGAGGATGGTCCCGAGTCCGAAGAAGAATTAGGGGACGTGGCCGCGGGTTCGGAAGAGGGCACGGCCGCTGACTCAGAAGGGGGCGCGACTGCCGACTCAGAAGAGGGCGCGGCCGCTGACTCAGAAGGGGGCGCGACCGCCGCTGACTCAGAAGAGGGCGCGGCCGCTTCTGACTCCGAGTCCTCTTCAGAGTTGGAACTAGGAGTGAGACCGGTTCTACCGGGAGTGTATTGAGGGGATGGAAGAGGGGACCGCTCCGCGAACAGGCTGTCCTCGCTCTCCGACCCGGGCTCTTCCCCGCCGTCCGACCTGACTGGAGAACATTGGCGCGAGGGTGGGGATCCGCTCTGCTTCCTCTTCTTAGGCGGACTGGCATCAGCCAAAAAGGGGCTGGAGCCGGCCGGACGTTTTTGCCCCTGCGATCCTGCCGGGGCGGACGAAGAGTTGGGACTGGCGAGGGGCGAGTCGGAGACGGCGGGAGGTTCCTCAGGTTCCGACCCCGCTGCGGCAGGCAACGGAGTTGGGTTCGGCGGAGAGGTCTTCCACTGACCCACCATTCCCAAGACAGACAAGACGGATTCCCGTACTTCGGGAGGATCTCGAAAAAGGGGAGCGGCTTGGCTCTGAGTTGCCTCGAGCTGGTTTTGGAGTCCACACAATAAGGACCTTAAACGATCCTCTTTATCCAGCATGGCATGACAAACACGGTCCGCCCGAGCCAGTATGGTATGGGCGTCGGAATTCTCCTGGCGGGCCCGGTACAGCTCAGAACGCAACTCCTGTTGCCGAGAAGTGGCTTCTTGCAACTGCCGCTCCAGATCCGTGATTTGGCGAAGGGCCTGGGCGTGGGAGTCGCGCAGGTGGTCGCGGCTGTCCCGCGCATTATCCAGGTCTTGGGACACCTGGCAGAGCCGGGTACGAAGATGCGTAAGCTCCCGAGACATGTCCGGAATTTTGGCAGATTGTTTTTTCAGCTCTTCTAACTGTTGAACTGCGGAGTGACAAGAAAATGAAAACTGTAAGCAACTGGGCCATCGCGTAAGAAGAGACGAGGCACTCACGCTGAAGCTTAGATCGTTGGACCAGTTCCTGATTGGCAGACCGGAGAGGTTCAACGACGTCTTCCAACATGCGGAGGCGGTTACGCTCTCCTGTCAGGATGGTGACTTGGCTCTTGAGATCGGCCACTTGTTTCCGGAGATCGATTACTTCCGGAGATGGGCCCCGAGCGGCGGCTTCGTCAGCCCGGCGATTGGCAGCGGCAAGTTGCCGAACCAAGTCGGCCTGGATCTGCTCCAAATCATCCACCTGGGCGGTCAACATGTCCAGCCTCTTTTCCATCCCCGCTGTCTCGGAGATCGGGGCGGACGGCGCGGCCGCTCGTTGTAGAGCGTCCGTGAGTTGACCTACAATGGCCCTGAGGCGGGTCACCTCACCCTCCGCTGCTTTACGACCAAGTTTCAGTTCGGCGACCCGGGTGTTCAGGCGATCCAACATCGCGCAAGAAGTGTTGAAGCTCCGAAACAGAGACTCATAGTTGTCCTGACAGGATCGAAGCTCCTCCCGAAGGGAAGAAACGACGGCCTTCAGGTTGTCCCAATCGCCGCAGGCTTGGCCGTGAACGCGGAGTGCGGCCTCGGCGTCAGCGGACGACAGCACCAGATCGGGAGTGCGAGACGATTTCGGCGGTTGGGCGACCTCCACTCCGCTGGCGGGCGAGTCGTCGTCCACGAGAACAAGACGGCAGACGTTGGCCTTGTCGATTTGCAAGACTGGTGATTAACCAAGACAATGTCAGTATTGGTGGACTTGCAGGCTAGCCAGTGTGGAGACCGACGGAGTCCATGGAGATGTCATAAAGTGGTGGGATGACGTACCAAAGCGAGGCATGGACGAGCGGTATCGGGTCAAGTAAGTTCGAGTGAGATCGTGCCCCGACCGTTGTGCGGCCGTGTCGCGACTCAGGGGCGGCTGTGGTGAAGTGACTTATAAAATAATGTAAGGCACTTTCCAAAGGGCGCATCCTGATTGGTGGAAATGAGGGCCAAGGGTGTAGGCGCCGGATGGTCGCCGCCGATGAGGTCTACCAGCGGCCAGGTGGCGCCAGGCTGGAAACCACGTCGGCGGACCTAGCAAGGGGCGAGGATAGTCGGATAAGCGGGCTGAGTAGACGGCAGGACTATGGAGGTTTGACGGCCGAGGCGCGGATGGCGGACGGCCAAGATGGCGGACTGTTCGTAAGGATGGAGTGGAAGGAGCCCGGAAGAAGAGGATTGTTCTAGTGGAAAGAGTATGCACCGGGATCGTAGGAAAGGCTGCCAAGGGACTGCTAGCGTCAGCGGCCGAGGGGCGAGGATGGGTGGCTATCCGGCCGAGCCGGTCGGGTACAATGTACCATTCGGACTGGTACCACATGGGTTCAGTGTACCGGCCGCGTTGGTACCATTTGGGGTTGGAGTACCGGCCGTACCGGTACACAGAATCGGAGTTAGCCGGGTTGCGTGGGTAAGATACATGACTGGTCAGACGTGTTATTTGAGGTAGGCTACACAAAGGGAGTATTGGACATAGGATAAATCAGTATACGTTTCGCTTTCTTAGACACAAGTCACTTTATTGGTTCACGGCAGAGGGCTAAAAAGGTCCCCTCTTGCTGTTATTGGTTTGCCCGGGAAGGTTAAGTTAACCCACCGGAAGTCCCCTGACCGGGAGTCGCGGCGACTTCGTATACTCACCTCAAGTCGCCCGTGTTTTGAACACGGTATCAAGTATTGGGAAGTGGTGACATTTGGCCATCTGTGGATACACATTTGGATTCGCCCTTCATTGTTATTGGTTTGGCTGGCCGATCGATTATTCTCGGTCCAGCCGGTACTATACAAACTTCAAGTGTCCTATTGGTTTAGCTGGCCGATCGACTATTCTCGGCCCAGCCGGCACTATAAAAAGTTCAAGTATATTACCCAACGAGCTCCCCGGTGACGATTTCCGCCCAGGAGCTACCCCTAGTCCTACACTTCATCTCCCTATTGGACGGATTCACACTTTTCGCCCTAGGGCCCATCAAGAGAGCTAACCACCCAGTACTGACGGGTACACAAGGTGAGCTTTTAACATGCAACATTCGAGCAGTCGCGATCAAGCGGATGGAAGCGACCGATCCAGCCGACCTCAAGCCGGATCGGATCATGACTCGGATGGACGGAGTACCCCCTCCGGTAGTCAGTCGTTTGGGACCCCCGTGGGTGTTCGCGTCTCAGGAAGATTTTCTGAGAGCG